>PVJN01021254.1:0-34955 GCA_004026805.1 Lasiurus borealis | reverse complement strand
TTCCTTCCTTCCTTCCTTCCTTCCTTCCTTCCTTCCTTCCTTCCTTCCTTCCTTCCGTCCTTCTTTCTTTCCTTCCTTTCTTCCTCCTTCACCCAAATATATGTTTTTCATTGATTTTTATAGAGGAAGGGAGAGGGAGAAGAGAGAGATAAACAGCTATGTGATTGATAAACATGGATTGTTTGCTTCTCATATACACCTGCTGGGGATGGAACCGTAACCTGGTATGTGCCCTGACTGAGAATCAAACTGTCACCCCTCAGTACACAGGACGACACTCTAGCCAACGGAGCCACACCGGCCAGGGCTCTGCTTTTCTTTCTGTTGGTGCCATTCTTTTTCGGCTCTCCCTTGAAGCAGCAAGATGTTCCCCTATCCAAGCAATGTCAAGCTCGTGTGAAGTTCAATTTCCACGCAAATCCTAGAACGCAGTCTGCAGCACTGATTGGCCACGTTGAGCCACATGCAGTGAACCCATCACTTCAGCAGGAGGAAGTGTTACTCTGATGGGCCAGCCCTGAGTTGCAATGACACCTAGGATCCTGGGTAAGGTCATCCCCATCCTTTTTTATTTTTTTTAGGACAGGGAAGGGTCACCACGGAAAACCTGTGCTCTTCTGGAACCCGGGAATGTAATATATGGGTGCAAAGGACAACTTGGCAGCACGCATGGACTCCTGAGTCAAGCATGTCTGTGTCTTTCTGTGTTGCTGCTTTACACAAACGTTAAACTATTACTGCAGAGCTGCTCTTAAAACCAGCAGCAGCGAGTATATGGCCAAGGCCTATAGAGGGTGCTAGTGAAGGTCTTAATGGCAGTCAGGTCTCTGTGCCTGGCTAGGCAGCAGCTCACAGGGGCTGCTACTTTGAAGAGAGACTGTCATCACTGGCATTCCACCAAATCATAAACAAGAGCCTCGAAGGTGAGAGGATGGCCTTTAAAAGCCTGTCCCTACACCGTCTGGAGCAAAGCTGAGTCAGCCTCACTCTGAGTCCAAACCTGAGACAGGGAAGATGCTCTGTTCACAAAGTCCTGCTGACACGAGCAGAAACTCGAGGTGGAGCTGTGCCACATGGTACGTTCCCACCAGTTTCCCTGAGCATTTGGCACAAGGTCTGACACTGAAACATTGGACGTAGGCGTTTGGTCAGAGTGAGTGGGTGTTTTGCCTGCAGGAGTGTTCGCCCAGACCCTGTGCTCCATAGAAGAGCTGCCCTTTCCCCACCTGGGACTTGTCCTCCTCTCCGCTTAGCCCAGCAGCTCTAACCCTTCCCTTCAGTTGACTCTCGCCATCCTGTGGTCTCTGCTTGCTGTTTTAAGTACCATCACTGTCACTGTGTCCCTTAGCTGCCCACCTCAGTGGCTTACAGCAGCTCCTTACTGTTGGTGGCTCAGCTGGGTGGCCCCCAACAGCCATCTAAGGGCAGCTGGAGTTGCAACCTCTAAGGTCCCCTCTGAGGCCACCCAGGGACTCAGTTACATGGCTGAGTGTGGGTGGTCCGCTGGGGACAAGCTAGGTTGCCAGTGGAGTGTCCACACGTGGAGTCTCCTGCAGCTCCAGTCTCCCCTTTGTGGCTATTGGGTTCTGAGAAGGAGCATCTGAGAGAGGAAGACACAGCCTTTTCCTAAATCCCCTGTGGGTCCCAGAAGAAATTTCAAAAGCCATTTTAAAAATGTCCTGATATCAGTGAAAACAAAAATACAACTTATCAAAAATTCTGGAATGTGGTGGAAGTGGTGCTTAAAGAAAAATGTAGAGTTAAATGCAAATGTAGAAAGGAAGCTCTAATGCCAATAATAGAGCTCCCGACCTTAGGAGACTAGAGAAGGAAGAGGCATTTAGGCCTAAAGCAAATAGGAAAAAAAAAGTTAAAAAAAAAAAAAAAACTGAGTGGGGAATCCAAGAAAGTAAAAAGGAGAAAACAATAGAGAAAAACAACAAAGCCTAAAGCTATTTCTTTACAAAGATCAGCACACTTGATTAACCTCCCTCCACACTCACCGAGGAAAGAAGAATGAAGACACATGTGGCCAATCTGAGAAAGGAAAGAGGGGTGTTCTTATTGATCATATAGGCATTAAAAAGACAGGAAAGGCATTCCACAAGCAGGTCCATTTTCACCATTTGATGACTTAGATGCAGTGGGCCTATTCCTTGAGAGACAGAAACTATAGGAGAGCAGAGCTCAGCTAAGAGTCAGGAAGGGAACAGTTCAACTTTCCACTTCTACCATTCTGTTGGCGAAAGCAGGTATGGGTCTGCCCAGGTTCAAGGTGGGGATTAGTAGACACAACCACTCTGATAAGGAGCATCTTACACACTTACCTGCCACCTCTTCCAGGAAGGCCTCCTTATCACCCCTTTAGGACCCACCCCACCTCCTTGGTGCATTTGCACAGGAAAATCCCCTGGGAAGCTTTTGACAAATAGCCACACCTAGAACCGCACCTGAAATTCTGACTTAACTGGCTAGTGGTGGGGCCGGGGTACCTTTCAGAAACTTCCCAGGTGCTCCTGTTTGCAGCCAGGGCCAAGGACCTTGCTGGTGAATGAACAAAATTACAAGAGTTTCTGACTGAACAGTACAAGGACAGCAATTTAGAAACTAAATATTTAGAAACTAAATATTGATGGAGCAGCCTAGCAAAGGACAAAACCAAGACAAACAGGAAAAGATGAGTGGTCAAAGAAAATAAAAATACAGAAGAAGGAGGAGAGAGGAAGCAATGAAAGGAAGGGCTGTTGCCATGGGAGCCAGTGTTGTCCAGTGGAAGAGAAATTGACACCTAGGATGGGCGCATCTCAGGACACTGGTGCAAACCTCTGGTCCAGGTGAGAATAAAGATGGGAAACTTTCTCTCCAAAAGAAGGTCTGCCGAAACCTGTTTGGCTCAGTGGATAGAGCATCTTTCTATGGACTGAAAGGCCCCAGGTTCCATTCCGGTCAAGGGTATGTACATTGGTTGCAGGCACATCCCCAGTAGGGGGCGTGCAGGAGGCGGCTGATCTATGTCTCTCTCTCATCGATGTTTCTAACTTTCTATCCCTTTCCCTTCCTCTCTGTGAAAAATCAATAAAATATATTTTAAAAAAAGAAGAAGAAGGCCCATTGGTGGGATGACTCTTTTTTCCTAAGAGTGCACTTAGATTTCATAATAAACATAGAAAAATCTATATCCAACCATTTTTTTTCTGTCTACTAATTTAGCGAATAATTGAAAAATGCTTCAAGATGCTTCTAGATATTTCTTCCTGAATTGACCACCTAAAGCAGTGGTTCTCAACCTTCCTAAGGCCGCAACCCTTGCATACAGTTCCTCATGTGGTGGTGACCCCCAACCATGAAATTTTGCTACTGTTATGCATAATGATATAAATATTTGCATTTTTCCGATGGTCTTAGGCAACCCCTGTGAAAGGGTCATTCGACCCCCCAAAGGGGGTCGCGACCCACAGGTTGAGAACCGCTGATCTAAAGTGTGAGCTACATTTCCATATGTGAAATGTGGTGTGTAGACACACACACACACACACACACACACACACACACACACGCACAAATGTCCGCAGACTCAATTAGGATGGCAGAGTTAATCTGGAGAGAAGTCTCTGGTAGCTTGCCATCAGGCTCTGCGTGTAATCCTGCCCTACACACTATTTTTTAAATTGTGGTAAAAAAACATAAACCATAAAAATTTAACCACTTTACCCATTTTAAGTGTACAATCTGATAGTGTGCACTATATGCACATAGTTGTGTGATAGACCTACGCACCTTTTATAAATAATAGTTGGCTGAAGACAAATCTTTTCATCAAACTAGAATTCATGAAGTGCAGAAGCTATTCTCGTGAGATGGGTGAAAAAGTGATGACTCAAAAGACAGTGGACAATTCTTCCCAACACATCTCTAAACGCCACAGGTTAAGACCTGGCATTCAGGAGGTGCTTGAATAAATGTTGATGAACTAACTGAGCTTTAGCAAGTTGGAATGAAGGGTCC
The DNA here is from genome assembly GCA_004026805.1 of Lasiurus borealis. Lineage (NCBI taxonomy): Eukaryota > Metazoa > Chordata > Mammalia > Chiroptera > Vespertilionidae > Lasiurus > Lasiurus borealis. The sequence continues at coordinate 30,950 of PVJN01021254.1, read as the reverse complement.
AAGGTATTGACATTGCTCAGAGACATGTAAGATCCTTTGGATCTAAAATCTAAGAGATCTAGAATCTAAAGTCCACTCAATAAGAAAGAAATGTTGTCTGGTCTTTTAAAAATATAAAACACTTCAAGCATACAGATGAGCACAGAAGCTAAAGTCACCAATAACCATATACTTAACACCCAGCTTTAGCTGACATTACCATTTTCCATTGTTTATTTGGATATTATTTTTTTATGAAAGAAAACATTGCAGATGCATTGGAAATCTATCTCTCCCTGGTCTCATCGTCCCTTTCTTCCTTCTGTAGAATTGGCCCTTCTCTGAGTTTGGTACCCATCATTCTTTTGCATGTTTTTCTATGTTGACCACTTGTGGATTCACTCATAAACAATAGGAAGTGTTATTTTGCATGGGTTTGTGCAAATGCACATTTCACTCGGCAAATTTCTTTGTTGGCTTCCCACACCCATACCGTGGTTCGGGATTCATCCATGGTGATCATGTAGCTCCATGATTCAAGCTCGCTACTCTGAGGTATGCTCTTGAACGAATGTTCCCCTATGGAGTCATCAGCTCCGCTGTTGAAGGATATCTGTACTGTTTCAGAGATTTTGCTGCCACTCATGCAGCAGCAGTGGGCACGCTTGTGTGTGGATGGAAGTCCTCTGGGATGTGATGTCATCCTGGCTGGAAAGGATGCACACACTGGACATTAGTAGAGACTGACCTTGTTCTCCGAGTGCACAAACCAAGGGACTTCTGCGGGCCTTCCATGGCCCTCGGGCTGAACATGGCCCACCCTGCCCCACAGTTTCATTTCTCCAAACTGACGAGTGCAGAATGGTGTCTCATTTTGGTTAGTAGGGCTGCCTCTGCTGTATGAAATGCGAGTTCATATCCTCTGCCCTTTATATGTGGTCTGAATACTAATTCTCTGCCACACACATGTACTGCAAAGATTTTCTCCAGCGCGAGGAGCATCTCTTCACTCGTTTAGCATGTAGTTAGGTCTGACAGCATTATATTTGACCTAATCCTTCGTGGTTTGTGAATTTTCGATCTTGGGTTAAAGACTTTTTCTGTGCCCCAATACAATACAGTTTCCTGACAGTTTCTTCTAGAGCAGTGGTTCTCAACCTTCCTAATGCCACGACCCTTTAAGACAGCTCCTCATGTGGTGGTGACCGACAACCATAAAATCATTTCCATTGCTACTTAATAACTCTAATTTTGCTACTGTTATGAACTGTAATGTAAATATCTAATATGCAGGATGTATTTTCATTGTTACAAATTGAACATAATTAAAGCATAGTGATTAATCACAAAAATAATATGTAATTATATATTGTGAAATATTTATTTCAAATTACAAATAAATGAAATTTTTTTGTCTTGAATCATGGGTAACAGTAAACTACATTGCTACACTTTGCTACACCAAGGAGTGGTCTGTTGGTTCCTAAGACCATGGGAAATATGTTTTTTCCGATGGTCTTAGGCGACCCCTGTGAAAGGGTCGTTCAACCCCCAAAGGGTTTGGGACCCACAGGTTGAGAACCGCTATTCTAGAGGATTTATAGATCCTTAACTATCAGGGAAATATTTCTGTAAATAATCTGAAAAGTGTAATTTATTTTTCCTGTTAAATAACTTACTTTTCTGTACAAAACCCAATCATTTACCCACTGACTTATAAAATACCTTTCTCTTATACCATATTTCTCACTCTTTCCAAACCCACTTCTGTCCTAATTCTTGGTGGTTCTAATAAAGATGTAGAATTCATTGTAGATGATCCTTGAAGCCCCTTGGCCTACACAGGCTCTTATCCATTCCTTCCATGGTCAAATCCAAGAGCACATGGACCAGTGCCTATACTCCCTCTATAGCTTTAAGCATCTCATCACCACCCACTATCTTCAATGTTGCTCCTCATTTCCTTCCTCTAACAGTGTATGGATTCCAGAGTTGCTGTAGTGATTCAATGTCAAGTTTTTAGCAAATGCTTGGCACAAATGAGACATAATAAGTTATACCTATAATTATTATGTTCCCATAAATTTTCCCATTGGAAGACAATGACTAGTAATTAAAATGTCCTTTAATTTTAATTGCACAGCTCCTGATGTTTGAGAAAGCCTCGACAACTGTCAGGATGACTGAGTGAGTAAATATTAGTCCTGGCCAAACACTTTAAAGAAACAAACCAAATATCCAGGCACTGAACTAGATCAGGGACAAAGCTTATCTCGTGTCCTTTAGCCAGTGACAGGTTCACAAGATAATTCTCCACGTGCACAAGAGCCGGTGAGTCCCCATAGTGACTCCTCCCTCTGCAATGTCCTTCCCTGAGGGTTCGAGACCAGTGAGTGGATCTCCATGTGGTTTTGGATAAACATTTACTTATTTATTTTGTTTGAAAACGATTTTTCGCACATGACTGATTTGGTTGATTCATTTTTCACTGACTTACACAAGCAAGGTGGTTGACTGGAGCAATGGGTCAGCCAGTGGTTTCCATGCTGGCTGCACCTCAGAGTGACCGGGGACCTTCCAGCCAGCACCAGGGCTCAGGTGCCAATGCCAGATATGCCAACCCAACTGTCTATGGAATGAGGCCTGGATATGGGTCCTTTTTAAAGCCTCTCCAGGTGATTCTCGAATGTGAGGCGCTAGGATTGAAAGCTGCTGCATTGGCCCAAACAGTCACAGGGGCAACCTGCACCTCTGCTCGGGGCCATTGCCACCCGAGGTGAGCGGTTGTGGAGCTGTGCACTAGGGGTCGAGGTTTGGCTCCAAACGTTTGATGGCCATTTGGTCTTTTTCGTGAGGAAAGCGATCTGCTGGTGCAGGTGTTGGGCATGTCGGGGGCAAAGCCACTGATTGATTGGTCCCTTTGCAATGGGTCCAGATGCTCCCACTGAGATGCTGACCAAAAAGCAGGGCAAAGAGTAAGATGGGGAGAGTAGCTAGGTTGTTTGCTAAAGCTCCAAGCTGCCTGATGCCAAAAAAAAAAAAAAAAAAAAAAAAAAAAAAAAGCCGGAAACCGACTTCTGCGCATGGGCCACAAAGTTTCAATCGCACTGTACGTGCGTGCCCACACGTGGTATTTTGTGCAAGAGCCACATTTATGTCAATTTCCATCAGGAGAAATCGTGGTTGTGGTTGAAATAAAATTTTACATCAGAGTTTCCTATCCTTTTCATGTATGGTGTCAAAAAATACCACAGGCCCCTCTGATCACCTTGTACTTTTAATATCTGTGAATTAAGAAAATACCCTTACAAAATGCCTTCTGTGATTTTCTAGTACTCTTAGTTTTAGAAAACGGATAATTGTAATAGCATGCACTTAAAACAATCACATGGGCAAGACAGCACATTTTCTCTAGGGATGCTTTTGCTATTATTTTAAGAAATTGTCTGTATTTTTAAAAGACATAAATTTAAGAATGTAGGAAAGAAATGACACGAAGTCTGGGGACCATGGCAACGTCTTACACAGTCAAATGTGATTGGTAGGCATTGGGAGTTCATTAGACTACTTGCCTACTCCTGTATATAAATTTTCATAATCACATTTTAAATAAAGGTCGTACTTGGTCCAATATGAATTCACAGAGCCCTTAAAATAATTTTGTCCCTTTCCCACTCTAACATCTGTAGCCTGCAGATTGAAGTCAGTGATTTTAGATTATTAGCAAATGCATGTCGTGTAGGCTTTTCTGTTTTGGTTTTGGTCAACCTCTATTTGCTCGTACACGCAGCTTTTCCCATTGCGTTCTGTGCAAATGATTGCCAACAGCTCGTTGACCAATACCGATCAATTCCCTGCCATGGATTAGTGCCTGGGATGGGTTTAACGACTCCAGAGAGACACAGATCCTCCTCCCCAGGAAGCTCACGGTCATGTGGGAGATGGGTGGTGAACAATTAGTGGATGGTTAATAAATCATGGCAAGAATGCTGTGTGTTGGAAAGAGAGGGGCAAGTGCTGCTGTGAGTGCACTGAATAGCGGAGGCTCAGCGGACAGGTGTCGGGGGGAGGCTTCTAGAAGGAGTGACATTTCAGAGGAAGGATCAGTAGGAGCTCCTGAAGCCAAGAGGGAGGCACAGGCTCTTCACTGGGGTTCCAGGGACCCACAGGCCCCCAGCCCCCAGGTCGCCTGTGGCCCCGGCTCTGGGGTGAAGGAGTTCTCTGCTTAGCGTGATCTGATCCTGGGGAGAGCAGAGGGCTCTCTGCCCACCGCCTTCCATCCTCCTGTCAACAGCTGGCCCTTAACAAGCGGCTGATCTCCAGCATGTTTGATATGAAGAGAGGCAGCACAAACAATCACCTGCCAAGGGGTACCTCTTCCTAAAAGACACGGTACCGATCGGGTTTCAGAGTGCGTGGGCAGCGGGAACCCTGGGAGCGGGACCTTCAGACAGGACATTGATCTTCCCCGACAGCCTGGGACAGCCCGTCAAGGCACAGCTCATATTTCCCGGACCTTTCACTTGGCAGATAAATGCAAGGAGACCAAAAAAATCAAAAGGTAGCATGGAAGGAAGGAAGGAAGGAAGGAAGGAAGGAAGGAAGGAAGGAAGGAAGGAAGGAAGGAAGGAAGGAAGAGAGGGAGGGAGGGAGGGAGGGAGGGAGGAAGGAAATACAAAAAAAAAAGGGTAGCATCCAGCAGGACAAGTGGTGCAGTGCCCTGCCTACCAAGAAGCATTCTAGAATGGGCCAAATGGCTAATATGTTTTAGTATTTTTCAGGTGCCAGGCACCCTGCTCGGTACTCTCTCTGTACTATGTGATTTACTCCTTTAGATTCTTGGATTTGAAGATTTCTCATGTTCAGACATGAACTCTTGATCCCCCAACCCCAGCCCTCAAAATGTCTGCTCCTCCGACATTCTTGGCAAGCCACTTGGGCCAATCAATCAGACATCCCTCTCACAATCCGGAACTGCTGGCTCCTAACCACTCACCTGCCTGCCTACCTGATTGCCCCTAACTACTTCTTCCTGCTAGACTGATCACCCCTAACCACTCCCCTGCTGTCCTGATTAACATCTAACCACTCCCCTGCTGGCCTGATATTGCTCACAACTACCCTGCCCTGCTGGCCTGATCTCACCTCTGCCCTGCCCTCCCTTGCAAGCCTGGTCCCCCCCCACTTCCTAACAGCCTCCCCTGCAGACCCAATGGCCCCCAACTACCCTCACCTGCAGGCCTGGTTGCCCCCAACTGCCCTCCCCTCCCAGCCAATGTGGTTCTGATTGGTCGGTTTCTATGCCAGTCAGCGTCAAAAGCTCCACCTCCTATGCAGCCATTGGCTCCTCACAGTTCACCCAGATTTGGTTCTGATTGGTTGGTTTCTATGCCAGTCAGTGCCTCTGGGCCTATCAACAGGGCCTGATCAGCAGCCCTGGTGGGGGCCTGGAGAGAAATGGAAGTGCGGCTGCTAGCCAGGCCTGGAGAGAGAGAGGCAAGTGCTGATCAACAGCTGTCACAGAGGCTATGGATCAGACCCTGCTTTTCTCTTCAGGCCTCTCTCTGGGTCTGATTTGCAGCCCCAGTGCTGGATCACCATGGCAACCTAGAGCTGACTGCAGGACTGACTTCGTTTTGTCAAGCCTCTGGTCATGACAGACCCAGGGTTTTTATATATTAGAATGTTAATTGTCAACCGTAATTGAAAATTTTAAAAAATTCCAGGGGTATTGATTCCATAACTCTCTCTGGCCCTCCCAGCCCACACCCAGTCCTTTAGCAAAGCATTCTCCTTCTATGGTCTGCAGGGTCCCCCATGGTGAGTTGGCAAGGATGTACCCTGCTATCCTCACTGTGGAGATGACAAAAAGGGACCCTCAGAAGGTCGAGGCCACCTACCCAGAGTCTCCAAGCTCATAAGTGGTATGGCCCTGGGGCCCCAAATCTTAGTCTGTGCTTTCCTGTGACCTCATACTCCAGGATAGGACACATAAGTGTTGACTGGCATGAAAGGAGATATTTCTGGCTGGAGTGTGGAGAGCTGCAGAAAGCAGGGCTGTCTAGGTAACTGAAAAGCTGGATTTATGAAATCAAAACTTGGAGACTTCTCACAATGGGGGTACTGTATCTGGTCATCATCAAGCCACTGGGGGCCCAAGTCCACACCAACAAGAGGACAGTATCCCCCAAAGGTCCAGAGGTGCTGGCCAGACTCACTCTTGATGGTTCCCTGGCAGACATCACTCCTCCTCAGACTTGGGCCTGACATGCCCTCTCCATCCTCCTCACCTCACCTACCAGCACAGTGAACCCTGCCTCTCTGAACTCCCGACCCTCAGCTCACCTGCTCCTATTTGTACGGCAATTGTTTGTAGTCATCCTGCCCCTGTGTGAGCCCTGAAAGAATGACATGAGGGCATTTTTATCCCCACATCTGTGTCAGCCAGTGTCCCCTTTCTCTCTGATAGGTGTCAGCATGCATGCCCAGCTTCCACCGTCCACATTACAATTGGCTTATCACTCAACACAATAGTTTCTCTCTTATCAAGTAAACTAGAGTCCTGGCACACAAAATTTATATGCAGGTACACCCCCTAGGCCTGGCCTGCAATCAGGGCCATCTTCCCCAGCTGCCTGCAGATGGCCCCACTCCCTGCTGTCACCCATCACTGGTTCCCCATTTTCCATCAGGTGATCAGTGCTTGACAGCCAGGGAAAGGGACTGGGAGTTTAGCTATTCCTGCCTGCTTGCCAGTCCTGGCCCCACAGCGAGTGGCCATCAAACTATTGGAGCCTGCGAGCTGGGGAAAGGGACCAAGAGGTGGTCAGTGCACCTCATAGTGAGTGGTCCAGTGGTCATTCTGGTCATTCTGCCATTAGGGTCAATTTGCATATTACCCTTTTATTATATAGGATAGAGGCTTGGTGCACAGTTGGTGGCTGGCTGGCCTTTCCTGAAGGGGGTCCTAGATCAGGGTGGGGAGCCTTCTGAGACAGGGCTGGCCTGGGTGATAGGCTGCCAGTTGTTTGCAGGCTGGCCATGACCCCAATTGGTGTGTGTTGGAGTGAGGATCAATTTGCATACTACTCTTTTATTAAATAGGATAGAGGCCTGGTGCATGGGTAGGGGGCAGCTGGTTTGTTCTAAAGGGTGTTCTGGATCAGGGTGAGAGTACCTTTGGGGCATGGGGCAGCCTGGGCGAGGGGCTTGTGATAGTTTGCAGGCCAGTCACAACTCCAGGCGACCGAAATGGAGACCCTGGTATCTGAAATTTATGTATCTTCTATAATTGAAACTTTGTAGCCTTGAGCAGAGCCAAGCCTCCTGCTTGTTCCATGGCTGCAGCCATTTTTGTTAGGATTTATTTATTTTTTATAATTGAAACTTTGTAGCCATGAATGGAGACCTGGGCCTGCCAGGGTGTGCAGAAAGCTTGACTTCCTCCATTGCCAGGGGAACCCAAGCCTCCTAGCTCACTCTGTGGCTGCAGCCATCTTGGTTAGGTTAATTTCCATACTTCCTCCTGATTGGCTGGTGGGCGTAGATTGCGGGTGTGGCGGAGTGCTGATAATTTGCATATTACTCTTTCATTAGATAGGATTGTGTTACCCACTTAAATTCATATGTTAAAACCTTAACCTACAATGTAACTGTATTTTGAGATGGTACCTCTCAGGAGGTACTTAAGTTAAATGGGGTCATAAGGGTAGGGCCCTGCTCTGATAGAATTAGTGTCCTCATAAGAAGGAAGAAAAGAGAGCTCCCTCTCCCTCTCCTTCTCCATCTTCCTGTCCTTCTCCCTATCCCTCTCTCTTACCTAGTCCCTCTCCCTCTCCCTCTTCTTTCCTTTCTCCCTCTTCCTCTCTCTGCCTCTCTCCCTCTCTCTCCATATGGAGTAAAAGCCATGTGAGGACACAGCAAGAAAATGGCCATCTACAAGCCAAGGAGAGTGTTCTCTCCAGAAACCAACCCTGCCAACACCTTCAACTTAGACTTCCAGTATCAAGAACTGTGAAAAAATAAATGCCTGTTGTCTAAGCCCTCAGTCTGTGGTGTTCTGTGGTATTTTGTTGTGGCAGCCTGAGCAGGCTAACACATCATCCATGGCCAATGAGTGGGCATGTCACTCATCCTGACAAACTCTTCCTTCCTGGAATTTGAGTCTGGTGTCTATGGACCCAAGGGCAAAATATGGTTGGCATCCACTCACTCGGACCATGGCCTCTGAAAGCAAACTGTCCACCCTGGTCCTAGAGCTGTCCAGGTTTCTGACCATACTGTGTGTGACCTGTTTCTGGAATTCTCCTTTCAAGTGTATGAGCCATCCCAGAACAATCCATGAAATCCTTTTTTCTTCAGTTAGAAATGTTTCCACTGCAACCAAAAATTCCCAAGTAATGGAACTTGCTTTTGATTTTTCCTTGGAGTGCAATATTAATTACCAGCCTAATTTGAATGACCCTGAACTCGTGCTTTCACTCTTCATGGCTCTGGATGAGCAGAAGCAGCAATGTGATTCCCTTAATGTGACTTTTCATCTATTATCTTTTCCCCTTCACTCCTGAGATGGGGAAAGAGAGATGGATGCAAATGAGTCATCATCCTGGTTAACCTTACTTCAGCTGCTATGGTAAATATGTGGATTTTTTTCCCCCATAGATGAACACGATGGCCTGACACTTGGGATGAGGCCAGATACTCCCTTGTACAGAGCTATTCTGCCACTGTCACTGGGATACCAGGAAATGATCCTCCCTTTTATTTTGCCAAGGGATGATCACTAATCATAAAGGGTAGGGAGCCAACGGGAAGTTCATTCCTCGTTGCTGTTTTGCTTTGCAGTGCTAAATTAGTAATGGAACAGCCTGGTCCAAGAGTTTTCCTCCCCGAATTTAATAAAAGGCACAGGTGTGGCTGAGGGGCACTCAGCCATGTGTGGCTCAGGGCAGTGAGGAAAGCTGGTTCCAAGAGTTTCTATCTACATGAAATCAGTCTTGTTCTGATTTAAGACGAGCTTGTTGCCAAGTAGCAAAACACAAAGAACTCCTTTCTTTTCCAGTTTGGATGCTTTTATGGGTTGTGCATGTGTGTTGCTTTTTAATAAAGGTCTAGTTGAATGCTTATTCCAAAACCTTTGGCCAAGTCTAAGGAAAAGTGTTGAATGTAAAAAAAGGAAAAGTGGGCATAGTTTTGGCATTCCTTCACTCCAAATTAGAATCATTGAAGGGTTGTTTCCAAGGATGGAAACAGATGAAGGAAGGGATTGGTATGCTGGGGAGTTTCAGGAATCACCATCATCATTACTGACATCACCATTATTATTGCCATCATTGCCACCAATATCATCATCATCACCATGATCACCATGATCACCACCACCATCATCATCATCATCATCATCACCATCTTAATACCACCATCATCATCACCATCATTATCACTGTCCCTATCCTCATCATCACTAACTTTACTTGACCACTTATGTGCCAGCGCAATGCAAACACCTCAATGTGCATCTGCATTTCTCTTTTCCTTTCCATCCTACTCTCTACTCAGTTTTTCTTCATGGAACTCATCTCTACTAGGCATTATAACATGTATATATTTGTTTATTGGTTCATTGTTTCCGCCTTCTCTCTCCTGCCCAGAATGTAAATTCTGTATTATTTGTATTATTGACAATGGGACTCCCAGGACCTAGTTCAGTGACTGTCATCCAGTAGGTTAGTGACAAGTAGCAGTTGAATGAAAGAATAATATTAATGACAGCTCCATGAGTTAGATACTATCAGCACTCTCATTGTAGAGATGAAAAAAATGAAACAGCTCACCTGAGGTCGTTGGTACCAGCGTTAGAAATCAGTCAGGTAGTTAACACAAATCTCAGTCTCTTTAACCTCTAGAGACAGTTGTGACTTCATCTTTCCCCAGAATTAACAAGACATTGGTACTTCAAGACTTTTAACCCTCCACATCTCCAGTTATTTTTCTGAAGCAAATGGAATGCATCTCTGCTCTCCAAAGAGCGAGAAAAAAACATTTTCTGAGAGTGGAAAATCACCCACATCTGCTTCTCTGCTTGACATAAAACCCCTGAGCTTGTGTTCTCCAAACTCTTAATTAACGACTTGCCAAAGTAATAACCATTTGCCTAAACCAAGGCAGGGATAGAAGTTGATTGACAAGGCTCTAATTAAACCCCAATTTATAATCTAACAGCCTGGATCTTTCAGGTCATAAAGGACTTTGATCCTAGAAATTGTGCTAATAAGGGTTCCCCTACCCCCACCTCCTCCATCTCTGTCTGACTTCCCTAACTTCAGGATGGGTGCTGCAGAGGTAGGGCTGTAGCCTTGTTGAAAAGAAATTAGTTCCCTGCAGTGGCTGAATGAGCTGCCTTTAAAAATAACAGCAACCCCACATGGAGTCTTGAGATAGCAATCTGACCGTGGGCTCCCTCAGTGGGGACCTTTGCATAGCGATGCATGCCAGATGGTTCTGAGACAAATTCCAGTATCTGGGATGATGGAGGGGCTGCCACTGCTGGGGTGGGGGAGGGCTGGGGATGGGCTAATGTGTGTAGAGGGGGTGCTGCTCTTGTGAGACTCAAGGGACTTGACCCTCTCTAGTGATTTTTAGGTAGCAAGATTGGAGGGATGGGTGACTTGAGCATGAAGTGGGGCAACCAACAGAATGATAGCCAGGGGGTGTCCTTTCCTTAGTCAGCTAGAGAGGTCAGATAAGCAATCTCAGATCTGGAGACATTAGAGACCAGGAAATTAAAAAAATCTGGGTGGGTTGACATAGGCTGGCCAATTTTTATTGCATCAATCAAGTACCTGAAAAGTAACAGGCAAACAAACAGATTAACAAAAACAACACATCTCTATGACCTACCACTATACCCAATTAATGTATTTGAACAAGATTTTTGGCACACGCAACAGAGTGGGAAGAACTTCATCACAGACAAAGGAAGACCTTCTCAAGAAAGGGCAATTGAGGATCGCGAACATACTGGTACATACTGATATTAGCCTTATTTTTCTCATTTATCCTTTGGTGAATTTGTTGTAGACCAGTGGGCCAAGGTCTAATACTTGTAAAATGACCATGAGTCTCATTTGGGCTGGAACAGTTAAGTTGAGGCAACTGTTTACTAATTAATGTCTACTCACTGGTTTTTATGTCTCCTTTCATTCTCAAATGGGCTTTAGTTTGGACAACCAATTACACAGCCACCCTGAGAATTTGGGAACGTCTAGTACAGACCATGCTCAAGACTTTGACTTTACTCCATGACCCTGTAGATATTTTTCCATGCTCTTTAAACACATGTTTGTCTTAAGATTTTAGTCGAAGGAAGTGGGACCTGGTGCTCTGGGAAGATTTGCTTCTCCCTTTGTCACCACTCTTTTCTCTTGTCTTTCCCTCTCATATTGAACAGCTTTATTGAGATATCATTGACATAAAAATCACTTCTATTTAAGGTATATAACTTGATGTTTTGTTATACATTGTGAAAAGTCTTCCTTCTTTCTTCTTTTGTTTTTTGATGGTCTGAAAAGTCTTTGTGTAGATGAGCAAGAAATGAGATAAAAATAGGCCTACGATTCTGTCAAAATATGTCATATTGGCTTAGAAAACAGAAGGAGGAATCACCTCTCCACCTGCCAGTGTGCAGAAAAGTCACTGGGTACGTGGCACCTTATTTCAGCAAAGAGGGACACTCCATAAACAGGCAACAGGATGTAGTAAAAAACATGGAGCTACCTGTCTGCTTCCTTGATTGTATTTTATACTCACAGGATGCAACTTGCCTTCAGATCACCCATTAAATGATAAAAGAGACACGGCCCTCTATCACCATTTTCCACACTGTCTGTAACTGTATGCATGCACCCACGTGCTAAGGGAGGAAGGACACGAATTTGATAAAAGGTGTGCTGTTAAGATGAAAAACAAAATAAGCAACTTTATAAAAACACATTGTTTACATTCATTGAGGGAAAAACTGTGTGCCTGTTCTAGAAAGCCCACTAACTGTCCTGAATGTTAGGTCCACCTAAACATCCCAAAATGCCAGATGATGATGATGATGATGATGATGATGATGATGATGATGATGATGGTGATGATGATGATGGTGATGATGATGATGGTGGGGGTGGTTGTGGTGGCAGTGGTGACAGTAACCAAGACAGTCTGAGTTCCACGGGCCATCCCAACTTGGTCAGTGCTGACTTCTGTGCACATAGCGTCACATATTGTCTTGGAAAGTGAGAGTAGGAGACATGAGTTGGTGTTCATTCCCCAAACTAAACCACTGGACTCTAACAACATTAGATTTAATGGGAACTTTCTAGATCTTCTGGTCCAATCTACTCATTGCATCCTCCTCTGGTCGGTCCCACACAAGTTTGGGGCTTACTTGGTACACCTGCATCAGCTGAGCAAAGCCTGTTCTCCGCCAGAACATTACATGCGGCAGACCTTTCACCTCCTGAGAGATGAAGGACCTGCTTCCAGGGGCACCCCATGGCAGCTGGGGAGCCGCTGAGGTTGGTGGCATCAAGTCCTCCTCAAAGGAACACCTGGGCTTACAGTCCGGAGCTCTCATGTCTCAGTGATCAGATTGTTGAATAAGAACAAATACCTGCTTTGTATTTATTTCCTTTTGGGGGGGGTTCAGGAAGAATTGATGTTGGAGACGAAGTCAAAGGCGCTGCCAAAACAATCGAAGTCCTCTGAAGGAAACGCAAGCCAAGTGCCAGCGTCCCAAGCTGCAGCCAAGATTTAGGAAGCTTAAATACCTGACCTGACTTGATTTAGGGCCCTTTTTGGCTGACATTTAATATGTGACTTGCCTGGTGGGCAGGCTCCTTGCAGTGTTTGGGAAAGGCTAAATGGGATTGGAATGGCGATGACCTCATTCGGCTCTTGGCACTCTTCGGATCTAGTGCCATTATTGAGCTCAGAACAGCTCGGTTTGTATAACTGCGAGGCCAGCCCTACATACCCTGTGGGACTTGGAAAGCCCGCTGTTTACCCTGGGATGGAAGGGGGTGTTATGGTGGGAGAATTCAGGCCCACCCAGGGAGATCCATGCAGACCACATAGCAACCACTGGTCTGATTGTGAAAAAGACGCATGTAGAGTTAGGCCAATCAGAGGGCACATGTGGATCTATGGGGTGGATGTTTTGTGGGTTACGCTCTAAACGGCAGTACAATTTCTGATCATGAGGGCAGTCCAAATGCAATGGTCTGATTAAAGCATTCGTCTGTCCACCACCGACATTGTTCAAGGAGAGGTTAGCGGATCACCTGGTTGGAGATGTTGTTGAAGGGTTTCAAATGCCAGGAAGGGAGAGGTGTGACTACATTAAATCTAAGGTTGAGGGTCATTCAATTATAAGAAACGGGACACAGTCACTAGCGTCTGTTTAAGGGTCTCTGGTATATAGTAACACTTCATGTAACGGGGGTTTCAAATATCAGGCATTCATAACTGGCTAAAAAAGAACCAAGAATTACCAAAACAAAGCAAAGGAACATGACTCTGAGGAACCTGAAGGCTGCTATGGGGTTGACGCCTGTTGTAAGTGGGAGAGCGCCTGTGATTCCCATTCGTGGCCTAACGGCTCCTCTTTTAGACACGATTGTAATGAACAGGCTCCGTTGTGATTCCCCAGTCCTCACCCTCTTCAGTCCTATCATTGCAGGTTTCTTTGACTGATTTTACTAACTGGGTGCCATTGGGGAACCCCAGTGTAATGGTGAGGGCGGTAGGTACACTTGAGGAGGCGAAATGCTCATCCAACCCAGCCATGCTCTCGCTGTGTGATATTGGCCACGTCACTTCACTCCTTGGGCACCTAGACTGCTGTCTGCAGCAATGGCAATAGGCGTTTGTGGAATGAACAAATGTGAGAGTTATTCCAAATGAACTCGCTTAATCCTGGAAGGACGGCATCCCTACTTGCTGTAGCCCTTCGTGGCTCTCAGGAGTTTAAATGCAGACCTCTCAGAAACTCTATAACCAACTCCTCACACCTCACAGGGTGATAAAGGATGAGAAATATGCTGCCATATTTTCAAAAGTTTATTTCATTTGCAAAAACCTCAAAATTTACAACCCTAAAAACCACCGTTTTCACTGTTGGCTTGGAACATCACCAACCTGCCTATTTAAACTCATATTTAACTTGCTATTTAAACTGGTGTGAAAACAGCAGGCATCTCAAGAAGGTCAGCCTTCCCTGGACCAACTGACCTTTTTGCTTTTTTGCAATTTTGCAAGAAGGGACCCGGGGCGCAAGCAAGTCACAAACTGTCTGATTTGAGCTTTTCCCTAGTAATTAAATTCAAACCATTAATCAGATGAGAGACTGTTTTCTTTTTGCCTTTGACCTCAAGTCTCTTTGCTCTTTGAATCTGTCACTCGGGAAATTTTCTCCTTCTGGGAGAGGGCTCGCTCTGAGCTTTTGAAGTTGGCAGAGAAGAGATAAGGCGACCAAGGCAAGCTTTGCTTTATGCAAAGGAACCGGGAGGGACTCCTGTAAAGCCGTCCGTCACAGCGCCGCTATCTCTGCAGCAGAGATGGGATATTATTGTGCATTTGTGGTTTTACCAAGCAGCTTTCGTGTCGTGTGCCCAAAGATGAGCGTGGCTTATCTTTTATAGGCGTGTTACTCTGCAGAGGACACCTCTGCCTTTCTTACGTGATTGCTTTATGGGTAGCCACTACCTGCCAAAAAAATTCTGGACAGATTTCAGTAGCTACTAGTATCTGTTTCTCACTTGAAGATCAAGTTCAGCAAGGTAAACTAGAAATGACAGCTGAAAAATAAACATTTTGCAGGGTGTCCTCTACTTTGCTCAGAGGTGACCTTAGCCTAAGGGGACAAGGCAAGGTGGAGGTTAAATGCATCCCACCAAAACGGGGGGTGGGGTGGGGAGGAATCTAGAACAAAAGTCAACCTCTGGGATTTGAACCCGAAACTGGGGAGAGTTCAGGGCACAACCTACTGCTTGACATTGCCGGGTAATGATCGAAGGTGTCTGGTTTCCAGAACGTCATGGTTATCAACCGCAGGGGCTTATGCGGATTAACATCTGAACGCAGAGGCCGGCCCCGTTCCTTCGGTCGGCTTTGTTTGCTCATGTGAACGGTGTCCCGCGCTTTCACACCAACAAGCTACTAGAGCCGTCCCTGGTGGGAAAGGGCTCTCTCCCGAGCACAGGCGACTGCTCTGGTGAGCCCTGCCTCGTGTTCTGGGCCATCAGACTCAGCCATCATTCTGCATCAGTTACATTCGTGGGGGAGTCAGGTGTGAGCCTCTCTGGAAGAAGATTCCATTAGCTTCTGGCGTTTTCTCATAACGAGACCTTCATGCTGGTAAGCCTGGTCACTTTGAAAGTGGAAGCATCCGGCATAAACAAGCATGCCTGAACAGCATGCTGTTGTAGATGCTGAAATATGGTCTTTGACTTTAAAGGGTCACCTCTAATTTACTTTCTCTCTCTCTGTCTCTCTCTCGTTCTGTGTATCAAATGAGCAGAAACAAGTTTGAGACATTTTGCAGAAAAGGTGCTCACTGGATAAGAAGATGTCATAGACCAGTGGTTCTCAACCTTCCTAAGGCCGAGACCCTTGCATATAGTTCCTCATGTGGTGGTGACCCCCAACCATGAAATTTTGCTACTGTTATGCATCGTGATGTAAATATCTGCATTTTCCGATGGTCTTAGGCGACCCCTGTGAAAGGGTCGTTCGAGCCCCAAAGGGGTCGCGACCCACTGGTTGAGAACTGCTGTC
Source organism: Lasiurus borealis (assembly GCA_004026805.1). Classification (NCBI taxonomy): domain Eukaryota; kingdom Metazoa; phylum Chordata; class Mammalia; order Chiroptera; family Vespertilionidae; genus Lasiurus; species Lasiurus borealis. The sequence goes on along the minus strand of PVJN01021254.1, from coordinate 15,149 downwards.
ATAGACGCATATTTAAGCTTAAAGAACCTTCATAAACACACAGGTGCTGGGACCCAACCCAGAGATTCTGATGCGTCCTTGGAGCATCGTCCCTGTATCAGCTTTGCCAGGTGAGCCTGAGGCAGAGCCAGCACGATGACCAATGCCTCATAAGGTCAGCCTCATACAGTTCCCTAGACCACAGAGTCTGGCATTTGATAAATACTGTGAGTGAATGAATAAAGCTACTTTGGAGAAGGGACCAAGTATGGGGACTCCAAGGTCTGTAATGGGTAGACCAGCTAATAGTCAAGTTGGAGCCCCATTCACACAGTCATGCATGTATTTCTCAGAAATCGCAAAAAAAAAAAAAAATGACTTCATACTTCACTTGCATTTCGAGAGGAGCGAGAGCAGCCTCGTGCATGAGGCAGGGCTGGCTGCTCTCTGGCCCTGCGAGGACACAGGATACACAGCCCCCAGCTCTGCATCTGCCCATAGAAAGGCAGACATCCTCTTGTCACTCTTGGTAAATGCAGAAGACCTGGCCCCGCCAGGCCAGTGCTCCCCTCTAGAAAGGAGAGACTGGAGCGCAGCCATGGCTGCCACTTGGGCAAAGACTTGGGTTCTCAGTTTTCCCCTGTCCCCACCATTCCTCATCGCCCGCTTCACTAGTCCACCCCACTGGCCTGGTCCCTGTAGGCCCCCGGGTTCGTAGCACCTCAGACAATTGGGGGAAATGTGTCCCTGGCAACATATTTACCAATAAGGAAAGTCACCACAGTTGAAATTCCTGCGGAGAGGCCGGACCAGGTCACTGATGGGGGAAGCCGATAGCCAGCCACAGGTTAACGAGCCTTTTGCTCTGGAGGATATATAAATACACCCCCGAGGGGCCCTGAACTTTCCCCACCGGCCTGATCCGTCTCTAATTGTTACCAATTGGTATTCCCTTACGCCCGTGCTTTCTTTGTAACAGAGACGCTGTTCTCATGTTCCCCGTAGAGTGACCCTGTATCCCAACTGCCCATCCACAGGGGTCACATGGACTTCCTGGGATGAGAATGCTTGGGTTTGAGGGGTTAAAGCCTCCTATTTTCTTTCTTCCCTAAAGCAGCTCCGTTTATTTTAAATCCGGACTTATTGACACCCTTGAAGCTACTCTTCTTGCACTCATATCGCTAAGAAAAAAGACAAGAGAATTTCACCGAAGCCGTGAAACGCGCTTTTTGTTTGATTTGTTTGTGCATCTCTGAGAAATGAAACGTTAGCAGGAGGACGCCTGTGGTAGCAGGACCCTGTCCCCGCTGGCCTTTGACCTGCATTGTCATAGATAATTATCTGTAGAATTGTCAGCTGGTGATTGTTTTAAACCCCACACCACGCCCTCTGACCTCTGACACGGTGAGCATCTTGAGGGTGAGAGTGAGTTCAGCTCCCAGACGGCCAGGAAGTCTGAGTGGTCCAATGTCTGAGGGAGGACTTCTCCCAGAACAAGGTGGTAGGTCCGAGCAGGTGCAGATCGCGTGCTCCTCGGCTCCTTCGTGTCCACCTGGCCCTGGTCCGCGCAGGTGAGCAATGAGCTGCAGTGGGCAGTCAAGCGGGGTGACTTGCGTCTCTCTTCCGTCTCCTCCTCCGGGACCGCTCAGCCCAGGGGCGGCGTGCTGTGGGCACAGGAGAAGCAGGAGTGGGGCTGGGGATGGGCTAGGGCTAGGGGAGGGAGCAGGGATGAAGGCAATGGCACGGGTTTCTTTTTGGGGGGATGGAAAGGCTCAGGAAGGAGATAGGGTGGTGGCTGCACATCGGGTGAATGTGCTTAATCCCACGGGGTGGCACTCCCTGAAATGGACAAAAGGCACACGTGTTATGTCTGTCACACAATAGCAAACAAGGCAACAGGAGAAGATACTCTGCAGGGAAAAGAAATTTAAAAACCAACAACCATCAACAAGTGAATCTAAAAATTAAGTGAATTAAAATTTTGATCAACAGAATAAACTGGTGAATATAATAGAATCAGGGCATAGAAAGGGAGTGCATTGATAATTCTCAGAGGGGAAGGGGTGAGGGGTGTACAGGGAGAGACTGGACAAAAATCATACACCTATGGATGCGGTCAACGGGAGGTAGGTAAGGGTAGAGGGAGGGGTGGGAGGCGGGTGGAGGGAAGCTTTGGAGGGGAAAAAAGAGAAACAAATGTAATAATCTGAATAATAAAGATTTAATTAAAAAAAAAAAAAGCAACAACCATTAATAACCTATTCACAGAGCCAGAGCATAGGCCTTTTGCTTTCTTCTTGAAGGACATCTCTCTCTCTCTCTCTCTCTCTCTCTCTCTTTCTCTCTCTCTCTCCCTCTCTCTCTAACACACACACACACACACACACACACACACACCCTGGTGCCCTGCAAGCCCACGTCTGGTGACCACAGCAGCCAGCTTGTCATGCAGCACAGACGTCCCGGGGTAACAAGGCCCGTCGGTTTCTTCACCTGCAAATAGGGACCAGGGTCCCACTGAGGGTTCGGGGAAAACGTTCCCTCTGGCCCAGTGACCCCGACCTCAGGTCCCACACTTTATGCTGCATAAGAGAAAGGGGGTTGCCTCAGCGGGCACTCTGGCTTTCCAAAGCCTCATGTGGGGACCAGGACAAGATCACACACAGGGAACACTCGAGCCTCCTGGCTGCCTTCCTGCCATTAATTACCCGGATGTGTTTATTTCTCCCAAATGCTGAGCTTTTGGGTCATAACCGGGGTCGGGCCAGGTCTGACCCAGCCTCCCACAGGGCAGCCCGTGCACGAGACGCCTTTGCTGCCAGGTCGGACTGCCACCGGGGCTCGGCGTTCAGATGGAGGGAACAGACGCGCGTGGCCCGTCCCCAGCTGTTTCAGAGCCAGCTGTTTCAGCATTGACTCAAGGAGAGTCACCCAAACCCTGCGCATTCGTTTGCTAGGAAATATCACAGACTCGGTATCTTAAAACAGCGGAAGCGCGCCATCTCCCTGGAAGCCTGGCATCAAGGTGTTGGCAGGACTGGCCCCCTCTGAAGCCTGGGGGTGAGGGGCGCCCCTTCCTGTGTCTCTGTCTTCACATGCCATTTTCATAGCAGGACACTAGTCATATTCAAGTAAGGGTCCACCCACTCCAGGATGACCTCATCTTCTTAGCTAATTACATCTGCAATGACTCCCTTTCCAAATTAGGTCACATTTGGAGGTCCTGGGGGCGAGGGCTTCCACCTCTCCTTGTGGGAGACACACTCAGCTCCTGACACTCTGGAACCCCTCTGCACCCCAGCACCTCTGAGGACCTCTCGCCTCCTCCGGGAAGTCCACAGTGCCTGCTTGCTTGCTCCAGAGCATCCCTGGTCCTCCCAAGGTCCCTCCCTCCCCCAAAGCCCCAGCATTCTCGGGGAGGCCTAACATTACAGCCATGGCTTTAATTAAGGCTTGATGGGCCATGTCATGACATCATCAATGAAACAAGCATAATAAAAAATCACTTAATATGAAGTGTGGGAGGGCAGGCCCGGACTCGCCGTGAAATCACATTCTGCCGCCATAAACGCCACGGTGAGAGGCACTGGCGGCGGGGTGTCCTCTGTTTGCTAAGAAGTTCCACTTGTGCTCACAGCCTCTCCGCGGCGCCTTCGGCCCAGACGCTGCCCGCGAGGGTGGAATTTCATGCGCGCCCGGCTCGGTGCGCCGAGCAGGTTAATTCCAAACCGCGGGTCTGAGTCAAGCTCTTGTCTGGAAATCGCACACCGAGATTCCGGGCAGCCGGAGCGGCGGGGGCCGGGCCACGACGAGGTCCTGGAGCCGCGTGTCGCGGTGCAGCCCGGGCAAGCAGCCTGGGCCTCAGCACAGAAGCCAGAGGGGATCCCGAGGCTTAGCATTAAGCTCAGCTTTAAGTAGGGGTTTGGGGACGCCCTTGGCTGGGTTCCCCTGTGGCTGTCATTCCTTAAAGCTCAGGGATGAAAACAAGCCTCCTAACATTTTTCACCGCCGTGTCCCGGTGCACATGCTGTAAAACACTCGCTTTAGGGGAACGAGAAAGATCCAGGGTAGAATGCTATTTTCTGCCATTTAGGAGGGACAGGGATGAGCGGGCCTCGTGGGAGGCAGGTAGATGGATGTGGGGCTCCTGCTCAGGGTCGTACCCAGTTGTGCGTTTGAGGGGGGCACCAGACCAGGGCGCTGAGGCCAGCATGGTACCCGCTGTTGGGCTGTGACTGCTGGGGCTGCTCCCAGCAACACACCTGCCTAGAGATATGTCACAAGCTCTGGGGGACAGTGGGGAACAAGACAGACAAAGCCCTGCTGTCACAGACCTGGTACCCCACTGGCCACAGAGAGAGAAAATGGAAACAAGTCACAAATATAAGATAAAAATAAAAATAAAAAATAGAGCAATAGCATCAGACCATATTAACTGCCATGAAAAAGGGTGGAGCAAGAGGGTAGGAAACCTCTGGAAGGGTCTGGCGAGGCCTGCGGCCTGCATTGGCTTCATTAAGGCAGTGGCATTGGAGGGTGACTGAACTCTGAGGGAGGGGCCACTCTCGTGAGTCATCGAGGGCAGAGTGATGGGTGACTGGCCTGTGAACTTGGAAACCCCAGCTGGGCAGGAGCTGGTGGTGGAGAGGAGAGAACAGGGCTCCGAGGCCAGGACAGGGTGGCTCAGGCCAGGCTGTGCAGGTGGACAAGACCAGGCCCCGGAGGGCGTGCAGCCACCATGAGGAAACTGGTGTTTATTCCCTGTGTGAAAGCATGTTGCCTGACTACCTCTCGCAATGGCTATGCGGGGGACATTTGCAGGGTTAATTCTTCCTCCCGTTTCCCAGTCCAAATGACATTCCTGGCAAGTGCTTTAGACAAATACACACTAAGAAGAAATGCTGCTGAAAAGAGTTTTCAGCTCCTCTCCATGGAATTCTTTCTCTTCCCTCTCTGCACATCCTTCGAACTCACAGCGGTGAGGGGGTGGCTGAGCCACTCCAACGCCCTCCATGAATTTTGCCTTCTCCCCAAGCCATGTGTTCTCCGGGAGGTCCAGGGGGGCCTGGGGCCTCTGTCAGTCTTGGTCCCAGAGAGCTGGACTCAGATTCCCCAGCAAAGCCTGGAAACGGGAACGGAACAGACATGACCATTTCAACACAGCGGAAGCAGCCCAGGAAGGAAGTTCCTGGAGAAGGCTGGGTGTACATGTGATGTCTGGCTGACACTCTTTTGATCTAAATGCACTGTACACATCTGCCTGCATTTGCTCTTTTAAAAATATATTTTTTTATTGATTTTTTTACAGAGAGGAAGGGAGAAGGATAGAGAGTTAGAAACATCAGTGAGAGAGAAACATCAATCAGCTGCCTCCTGCCCACCCCCTACTAGGGATGTGCCCACAACCAAAGTACATGTCCTTGACCAGAATCAAGCCTGGGACCCTTCAGTCTGCAGGCCGACGCTCTGTCCACTGAGCCAAACCAGTTAGGGCCTTCCTTTGCTTTTCACACAGGAACCAGTAGTGGAGGACCGGCAAAAGTGACAGCTGCGTTTGTGTGCTTCATGGCAAACTGGGTGACAATGAGAGGTAATGGTGAGGAACTAGTTTTCACGACAAACCCTTCTTACCTTGTAAAGGTGTTTCCAGTTACATGTGTTATCTATTGGAACCAAGCGACTGGAACAACTGGACAACCAGTATGACTGGAACGACTGGAATGGCTGGAATGATGGGTCACTATGATGCGCACTGTGGTTGGCCAAACCAGCCTGATGGGGGTGGGGCGGGGTGGGGCTGGCTGGCCAACCTCCCACGGCCCCTCTCCCAGGCCAGCCTGGCCTCTGATTGGTTCCCCAACCCGACTGGGATTGGGGATGGCCTCTCCCGCCACCGACCAGCCAGCAGGACCCCACCCATTAACGAATTCATGCACCAGCCTCTAGTATGGATAGAAAAGTTTTATGTGGAAGCTGTGACCACCATGAAGTCCTCCTCAATGAGGACAGGACATTGCACTGCTTCACGGTGAGATCACGAACCTTACAGAATCTTGGATCTAAAAGAGAATTCTAAAGTTCTGGCCCACCTCCCACATCACAGACAAACGGAGGTCCACGGATGTGAAAGGGGGCCCGGCTGATTCAGAGGCAGGGGGAGTTGACACCAGGTCTTTTGCCGCTGGCCTCCTCCTCCCGGGAGAGGCTGTGCTGGGTCACATGCTATCCCTGGAAATTTCCACTCCTACGTTTCTAAAATTTGCGGTAAAAAGAAAAAGTGCCCATGTGACGGCTCCCATGTTTTCCAAAAGGAAAACAGAATTAGAGGCTGGCGGGTCCATGGGCCAGTCTGTGTGCAAGAAGCCCGAGCGCCCTGCACTGTGGTGGATGATGTGTTTGGGACCAAGAAAAGGGTTGATGGCAAAAAGGGTGGCCTGGGAGACTAGAGCAAATCCCAAGCATAACGGATTCCATGTGAAAAAACTGCCTAGAATTTATGTAATAACTAATGGATTAATACAAAATACTTCTGTTCATTTAGTTTGAACCTCGCTTATGCAGCAGTTACTCTTTTGTCAAGAACCCTTCTAAGCACCTCCCCCAAATTAATTTATGTCACATGAGCACTGTTTTATGGCAATTTCAAGGGTGAAAATTGGAGTCAGGTAGACTTGGGTTTAAACCCTGGTTCTGCCATTCTTATTATGACCGAGGCCAAGTTACTTGCTCTCTGAGTCAGAGTCTCAGGTTCCTCATCTGTAAAATGGGGATATTCCTAACTATCTTAGAGAATTGTAAGAAATGAGGTAATGCCTTAGTTTAAATCATACAAAATTACTGACTTCCAACCTGTTTTCACTTACAAAACTGGCCGTTTCACATTTCACGTGGTTCAAATATATAGCGGTTAGGCCGATGCCAGCACATAGGAAGCGATCAATAAATGCTATCTTTTTTTTTTTCAAATTCTTTAGCTTAATTAAGGGGAGCTAAAATCAGTAAGAAACTTTCCAGCCTAGAAGACTGCATTTCTCCTTTCATTGTCCTCACATCCTTGGAGTGAGCCATTGGCCCCAAAATATTCTTCACCAGAGCTCCCTTCCTGGGTCTTGGGCTTTGAAAAGAAAGAAAAGTCCTATCGCAGTCCCTGCCCTCCACAGGCTCCTGTTCGCAGAGGCTGCCGCACCAGTGGGAGAGGCTGCCGAGGCGGGCTCCTCGCTGTCCACTCTCCATCCGTGTGGGCCATGAATCTGGAACAAAGAGTTCCCAAGGCGGGGCTCCTGGCGATGCAAATTCCTCAGCCATATGTCGCCCTTGCCAGGTGGGGGGTCCCATCACAGCTCTTTGACAAATGCACAGCTCCTGGGCCAGGGAACCGCAGGAGGTGAGATTCACATGGGCTACTTCTATCAGAAGATACCCTCACCCGGAGAGGGGCCCTTTCTAGCCCCTTTCCTGCCAAAATACTGCAGCCGCCAACATGGGAATGCCATTCGGCCTCGGGGCCCCGCCCCTCAGATGTCAGCGTCTTTCTCTGGGAAGGAGAACAGATGTGTGTGCAAATTGCTGGCTCCTACCCAAATGGAGAGGTGGCCCGCATGCCCAGGTCACACGGCTCGCTGCGTGCAGAAAATGTCAAAGAGCGTCGACATTTGGGGGCTCTGGGGAGACCGAAAGGACGGCCACAGGAGCCCAGCCCCACCACTCAGGAGTGAAATCAGAAGCCTCCATCCCCTCAGAAAACAGCCGTGTCCTGTGTCCGCCCATGCCGGGGATCCCTATCTCCCTTAGCAACGCCAGTCATGTTTTAAGTGTGTAGAGGGTAACATCGCAGGTCCCCATCATCATCAATGAATTATATAAATATCCACTCAACTTGTCAACCATGTGGAGGGTGGCATGAAGAGAGGTGAAGGGGTAAAACGTTTAGGAGCTTATACTACGTAGTTCAGTCTGCCAGTACAGGCACCGGGCTAATGGCATTGCTTTCTGATGCGGTCACGGCCAGATGCCGGGTAGTGACCTGGTCAGCACACATCCCATCAATCATGGAGAAGGCTGAAATACCTGCACACTCAGCCACTGCTGCCCTGCCCCTACCCCTACCCCCGGCAGGCTCCAGGGCACAGATCCTTAGCTACGGGGTGCCCCCGCCATGGAGCAATCCGTAGGTACTTTTTAAAGAAGCATTATCACTGTGAAGGAAAGCTATCAGGAAAACAGAGATTTGATTTCACACACTCAACAGATTAGAGAACAAAATGCTGCTTCTCCTTTGCTTTTAGAAATCGGGATATCCTATCCAGTGGTCCCTACACGTAAATAATGCATTTTTACAAGAAGCTTGAGAGAATGAGGCATTGCTGACATGAGAACTTCTGAGAATATAAGGCAAAGTATTATGCATTATTTTTATTTCAATAGATAAGAGTCAGAAAACATACACTTCACGTATACAACAAAATCTAAATTAAAAAACATTCTTAATCTATATCTCTTCTACATCTTTTTACCTAAAAGATAAACATCTTATTCTAATATTGAACTTTTAAAATGTTTTTATGAACTCTTGTCATTTTTCATTAATATTATGGATGCTAAAGAAAATTCTACTTGAAAAAATTTCTGTGAGAGAAAATGGTGTTTGTTGGCTAAAAGTAAAAATCAATCAATTAATAGCATGTCTTTAGAGACAGTTGAAAAGAAATCTGGTTCAAGGATTCTGGGAGGTCTGATTTGAAGAAGGGGCACAGAAAATACAAGATGAACCTGGAGTACCTCATTGTGCCAGAAAGTAAGGAAATAAACTTTTTCTTTAAAGTCTGGGCCATGTCAGAGAGACACGGGAGTTAATCCAAAATATCTTCTAAGGGCCAAAGTAGGACACATTTGAACAACAAAATAAATAACCAGAGTATTGGATTATTACCTAAACAATAAAACAATATCCATGAGCCCATCGTGATATAAACAGATGATTGGACAAATGATAAGTGGAGGAGAAGGAGCAACTCTTTCCCACAGAAGAATCCCAAATAATAAATGCGCATGGAATGAAGAAAACAAAAAATCACCATTAGGAAGACCCACTGATGAATGCCAACGTTAGTAGGTAGAACATGAAAGAGAAGCAGAAGAGTTGCATAGCCTCTGAGTTATCTCCCCTAAAAGATTGATTGGTCGCTGTTATGGCTGAAGCACACGAACACGCAATCTTTGTTCTGCCCTCCAAGAGGCATCACTTCAACGTGGGCTGGACTGAGTGACTCTCCAACCAGACAGAGCATGGGAAGGGAGTGATGGGAACTTCCCAGTGGAGGAAGCTAGCAGACAGCACTCTGAGTGACCAAGGTCAACATTACCTATGACACGCTGTGTGGATAGTATGCACCCTCATATAGGATGGGATAAGAAGGACTCATCACTTCTGGAATTTTCTTCCTCAAAATTCATAACCTCAGCTTAACCATGAGCAAACATTAGACAAACCCAGTTCAAGAGATACTCTGCAACATATCTCATCAGGACTCTCCAGTGTCACGGCCATGAAGGGGAAGTGTGAGAAATGGTCACAGACAGGGGAGCGTAAGGAGACATGGCAACTAAAAGTAGGGCGGTGTCCTCTCATAGAGAGAGGACCCTCGTGGGAAAACTGGGCAAATCCAAATGAGTCTGTGGCTTAGTGTTAATATAGCAACGTTGGTATCGCATTGATAAATGTCACCAGGCCCTGGGCGTTACCGGTCGTCGGTGAAGTGTATGCGGAAACTCTCCCTATAAACCTCGCAACTCTCGGAAAATCTCTAATTATTTCAAAATGGAAAGTTTAAAAAAAAAAAAAGGTGCCTGGATTTTAGCTTCCTTCCCTCCTGCTATCACTCTGTGATCAGATCAATTACTTTAATACAGTGGTTCTCAACCTATGGGTCGCGACCCCTTTGGGGGATCGAATGACCTTTCACAGGGGTCACCTATGACCATCGGAAAATGCAGATATTTACATCACGATGCATAACAGTAGCAAAATTTCATGGTTGGGGGTCACCACCACATGAGGAACTCTATGCAAGGGTCACGGCCTTAGGAAGGTTGAGAACCACTGCTTTAATAGAACAGGAGAAAGATGAACCAGAACGCTCAGGCACTGTTGGTGGGTTGTTACCTAGAGCAACCACTTTGGAGAACAGTTTGATAAAATCTACTGAATCCAAGTGTGCAACTATTCCACTTTTAGGGATACACACAACCAAATAGTGTGTATGTATGTGTGTGCAAAGAGACATACAAAAATGTCCGTAGAAAATGTATTCATAATAACAGAAACTGGGAGTAACCCCAATGTCCATTGAGATGAGAATAGAGAAATAAAGTGTGATCTGGTCACACGGAGATTCTGAGGGAGCCCAGAGGCGCAGGGAGTCACCGAGCCTCCTGAGGGCATCTGAGAGGTCCGTGCACATTTCATAACCTCACCAAGACGTTCTTTGTTTTTTCGCTCTCATCACATGAGTACCTGGAGGAGAATTCCAGAAACTACGTGGCTAGGTACAGAATGAAGGAGTCGACCTGGGAATCCAGCTCTCCAGTGTTGAGTGAGACACAATGCCACTCAGCTCGCTGCACGTTTTGAAAACATAGTTATTTTTATCAAAAATATGTTACCTATAATAATATGTAATGAGTTCATTATCATTCCAAATGAAGTACTAAATACATACGTTTCTGAATTTCTCTGTTTTGTTTTATTTTCAATAAACTCTCATGGACAAAACAAAACAAAGTATCTAACGGAGCCGTGGTCCCCAGCAGAGTTAAGGAGGTGGGGGTGTGCTGCGACATTGACATTGACGAGGGCAACGTCTGAGCTGCAGCCCCGCAGGGCTGGGCGACTCCCACAGGCACGGTGTCCAGTGAAAGGAGCCAGACGGCAAGAGCGTGCGCTGTCTTCTGGTTTATAGATGGTGGACAGGGCAGGGCACCGGATTCAGGGCCTGGCATGGGTCCAGCTCTGGGGCTGGGGGAGGGCCACATCGGTATGTCCGCTGGACAGACCTCATCGAACTTAAGATCTATGCACATTCCTCTGTCTCTTATCCTTCATCCCAAAGAGGGGTACAGGATGCCCTTGTCTTTTTTTAAAAATATATTTTATTGATTTTTTTCTACAGAGAGGAAGGGAGAAGGACAGAGAGTTAGAAACATTGATGAGAGAGACATCAATCAGCCGCCTCCTGCATGCCCCCTACTAGGGATGTGCCCGCAACCAGGATACATGCCCTTGACTGGAATCGAACCTGGGACCCTTCAGTCCACAGGCCGACGCTCTATCCACTGAGCCAAACCGTTTTGGGAAGGATGCCCTTGTCTTAATGGTTAAAATAACTGCACTGCGGGACAGCGAGCCCAGCTTTGGAGCCAGCTGGCCCCGGGTTCCAGTCTCAGCGTTTCACTTGCCGGCCTCTCTGAGTCTTAGGTCCCGCACCTGTGCACCTGACAGTGTCGAAGGAGGAAGACATACAATCATACCCAAGTCCCTTAGCCCAGGCCCAGTGCAGCGTCCGAGCTTCCTGAACGCTATGAGTATTGACCCCTTCTGTGGGTTCCAGAACCTAATTTTCACAGGTGGCCCTGCCACACGGGCATGTTTGCAAGCAGGGCCCTGAGAAGCGTAGCGCAGCCTCACAGTTCCCGGAGCGCCGGGCTCGTTCTAAACCCACGCGTGGGTGCGTATGCTGGACGCTTCTGGCGATGCGAGGAGCCAGGTCTCATCTTCATCATCTCGGTTACACGAGGAGGAAGCTGAGACACAGACCCGCTGAGTCACTACCCAGGTCCCTCTGCTGGGAGCGTCCCGCGGGCAGCGCTGACCGCCAGAATGAAATCACGGCCTCCCTCCGCGGCACCTGCTCCTCCCTGTTCACCCTGAGTCAGCATCGTGCCTGCGAACATCTCCTCAAGAGCTCACTGAACCCACTGCAAGGACTGCCACGCCATCACAGGTAAGGAATCGGCCTGGCCCTCTGGGGGCACCAAGCCCTTCACTTAGCCCTGTAACTGCCTGGTCAGGAACGGTGCTACTGGACCGTTCCTCTCCTTTACCCCAGAGCACCCCAGCCCTCTGTGGGTCCCCTGCTTCTCCCTCAGGAAGCAGCTCCAACACACCCAGATGCAGACCAGACCCCTCTCCAGGCCGCAGGGCTCAGTCAGCTCGTTAGCACAGTCACTCCCCTCCTCAGGGGCGGGGGGGCCGGGGGGGGCGGGTGTGCGCATCACAAGCCAGGCGCCGTATTTCAAATAGTAATTAATTGACGACACAGTAATTAATGGGCCACATTCCTGCTTCGGTGAAGTGCATAGCTCCGTGCTCCTGAGCTGGGGACGGGCCACGCTCTTGTTTTCTTTTAATCTGGTCTGAGAGACGCACGCTCTCCCAGGCGGCAGGGACGGAGCCCGGTCCCCGTGAGTTCATCGGTGTGGCATGTGTGGCCTCTGCACGCTCAGAGATACGGAACGTCAGCCGTCACATCCCCTCGGGGCCTCGGGGGAGTGGGTAAGGAGCCTAATTAGCTGTGGTCCCCATTTATTAAAAGTCATAAATATTCTTCTTGGAGACAGGGTGGGAGTTGGAGGAGGAGGGAGACAGCGTCTGGCTGGTGTGTGTGTGTGTGTGTGTGTGTGTGTGTGTGTGTGTACATGTGTGATTGACTTTCAACAAAGTATGAGGTTGTCAAACCTCACTTGAAGGCAGAAGTATGGTGGGGTGTCTGTGTTTAGGTGCGTGTCCCGGTGCCTTGAGAAAGAGCATTTTGCTGGAAGGCCTGTCACCTCGCTCTCCTCACGAACAGAAGTGTCATAAAAATGACTGACGTCATCATTCCCTGTCAGATTTGTTAGATTCCTACCCGATTCTCAGCCTTGTGCACAACTCTGGAAATAAAGAGGGATCAGACGTGGCCCTTTTTATCAACTGACAGGGAAACAGACACCCGAAGCATCATATTGACACAGCAACAACAATAACAAAAATAACAACCAACGTGTTTGGGCCCCAGAAGGCATTGCAACCACATATAAGCACCTGTGGCATAGCAGCGTGTGCACATCTCACTATCTCACTTGGTGGCAGAATGTCAGAGCTTTTGAAATTGCAGATGAGGACCAAGTTCCAAGGTACTGAGAGCTGAACTGTGCAAGGAAAGCACCTGCCTTGTGCAGGCAAGAGGGTCCTCTGGTGCTGCGGATGCTCCTGCAGCTGTTGCCCATGTTCAAGACAGGAGCAAGGACTATATTTCAGGGGGAGATTAGTGAAAATCGCTGTAGGCTACTTTCCCATCCGGTTCGTGAACCTCCCGAGTCCCATGTGGTCCACGCCATGTGGGTGAGGAACTCCAGCTGTGGGGCATCAGGCCATGGACCGGAAAAGCCTGGGTCCCCGAATCACACCGTGGAGGGGAGCGTGCCTGCCCACCTGAGAAATGCCTCGGCGCTCCACTCCCTGCCTGTGCTCTGGGAGTCCCCAGCAGCAAGTGGGATGGTGGAAAAGCAATTCCTAACATCTTAGCCGCGCAACCAGCTCCCATTTTAACCCTCACCCAAGCTGTGTCCGAGGGCGTCACTGCATTCCAAATGGGTTAGTGTGTCACATATTCTGTCTCCGGGGAGACATAAAGGCATTGTATTAATATTTCCCAAGGCATGCAATTACTTGAAAAAGTCCCAAATAGTCCAGACTAACGAGTGTATTTCTCCCTGGGCCGTCTGGAAATCTAATTTTTGATGGAGTAGTGGATACAATAGGGAGAGGAAGGAGGGAGGGAACACTATTAATTTTTATAGAGTGTCTGTATGTGTTAAATGCTGCCTGAGATGCTTTTTCATATAGTCACAGTGAACTAGAAGCTAAAGATGCTGAGCGCTGGCACTGTCTGACCTTGGAGAAGCATTTCAGGGGATTCGTTAAGGTGCAAGTAACAGATATCCAAACTGGTTTAAACAATAAAGGGAATTTATTGGTCTGTATAACTGGAAAGTGCCAAGGCAGGGTGGGCCTCAGGACCAGCTTGCTCCAGCAGTTGCCGATGGCAGCAGGGCTGTGGTTCTCCTTCTTCATGGCAGCTTCACCTTTAAAGGGGCTTCTTCTGTGGGAGTCAGGTAGTCGCCAACACCACCAGGATTCCATGCTGCCCTGTTCCCCTGCAGGAGATTTGAGGAGGTCAACTGCACCTCATCCAACCCAAGTCCTGAGATGTGCTCTGGTTGGACATATTTATGTCACAACCCCATTCTTAAATCCATAACTGTGTCGACAAAGACAGAGGATGTGATTGTCCCTAGCCACCTCAGAGGTCACAAACCATGTAACTGAGAGAGGTTCAAGTTCCTATTAGGAAGGGAGAAGGGGAACAGAGCCAAGAAGCCATGAACTGCAGTCACCACACAAAAAAATAATAAAATAACATCCTACCTAATAAAAGACTAATATGCAAATTGACCATACCCCAACTATGTCCACAAGCCATGCCCACAAGCCAGTCAAGAGCAAGTATGCAAATTAACCCAACCCAAAAGATGGCAGTTTATTTGCATATCCCAGTGCAGAGCAAAAACTAAAGACAGTGTAGAAGGAAGCCAAGCACTGCATAAGGGAGGGAAGCTGTGGAGAAGCAAGCAAGCTGAGTGGCAGATAAGGGAGGGAAGCAGGCAGGGCAGCAGAGATAGGAGAGGAGCAGGCAGGGCACGGGAGATGGGAAGGAAGCAGGCAGGGCAGCAGAGACTTCTGCAAGAAGCCCTCTTCTTGCAAGAATCTTCCTGCAATGGGCCTCTAGTTAACAGTAACAGCAAACGTTCCCTGAGCAAATCACCATGGGTCCAGTACCATACTGCATTCTTGTCTCATCCCATGTGCATCTCAAATATATCAAAGCCCTGTAATGTAGACACTCTTAATATTCCCATTGTATAGATGAGCAAACTGAGACCCATGAGGTTCAGCACTTTGTCTAAGTTCCAGGTCTCATGGGGAACTGGGTCTGATTGCAACCCCCCTCTTCACCACCAAGGGGTACTGCTGCCCTGGGAAGCTCTGTTTCTTCCAGCCTCAGTTTCCCCATCTGTAAAATGGGTTGGGATGACTTTATAATCTCTAAGTGCCTTTACAGTTCCAAAGTTCT
>PVJN01021253.1:0-34537 GCA_004026805.1 Lasiurus borealis | reverse complement strand
GAAGGGCATTTGGGGGTGATCATTCTGGCAGAAAAGAGGAGTTGGGTGCAACCAGGTCTGCAGGGAAGGGCAGTTGCGGGGGGGATCCAGGCCTGCAAGGGAGAGCAATTGGGGGTACTAGGCCTGCAGGGGAGAGCAATTGGGGGGGGGATGAGGCCTGCAGGGGAGAACAGTTGGGGAGAACCAGGCCTGCAATGGAGGGCAGTTAGGGGCAAACAGGCTGGCAGGGGAGCAGTTAGGCATCATTCAGGCTGGTAGGGGAGTGGTTAGAGGGTAATCAGGCTGGCAGGCAGAAGTGGGTAGGGGCAATCAGGAAAGCAGGCTGGCGAGCAGCTGGGAGCCAGCAATCTTGGATTGTGAAAGGGATGTTGACTTCCAGCCAAATCCAGGTAGGATTGGGCCTAAATGGGCAGTAGGACATCCCTAGAAGGGTCCCAGATTGGAGAGAGTGCAGGCTGGGCTAAGGGACACACGTTGCCCCAGAGCACCACTAAAAACTTCCAATTACTGAAGACCAATTGTGTGCCAGGCATTTGTACATATATGATATCAGAGACAAAAACTAATATTACTTAGGAAATGATTTATTCAACTAGATCAGTGGTGTTCACATTTTTGTTATCTTTAATGACTTTTTTTTTTAAACTTTGATGTTCAACATGCATACCCAAAAACTTTGGCAGAAGCTGAGTCAACAAGTCACTGTCTGATTTCTGTTCTCTGTCCCACTCAGCCAAGTACCTCTATGATACTGATTTTAGGAGAATAGTGCCATGATAAGACGAAAATAGCAAAATTAAAAATCAGACAAATTGGCCAGAAGATACTAATAAAGATATTATTTTATTCACGTTATTGCTGTAGGAAGAGTACCCTATATCTAAAGATCAGAGTGTGTCTCTACGGAGTGGTTTTGCCTTAGTTTTTTATAGGAAGGAGTAGACAAGTTACAGGTGGAAAATTTACATTTGGGATTTTGCAATCAGGGGAAATCTCAGTCAGATGAACAGGAAATGTTCACATCTGTGTCTAGCTAGTTGCAAGGGGGAAAAGTTCTAATCCTAGCTAATCACTCAAGAGACACAAAACAGGAAGTTGACTAGTCAATAGCTGAACCTCACATTCACTCTGAAATGCACTATTATTAGCATTAAAACATTTTTTTAAAAAATCAGAAACTGCCAAGACCGGTTTGGCTCAGTGGATAGAGCGTCAACCTGCGGACTGAAAGGTCCCAGGTTCGATTCTGGTCAAGGGCATGTACATTGGTTGCAGGCGCATCCCCAGTAGGGGGCATGCAGGAGGCAACTGATTGATGTATCTCTCATCGATGTTTCTAACTTTCTATCCCTCTCCCTTCCTCTCTGTGAAAAATCAATAAAATATATTTAAAAAAAAAATCAGTAACAGCCGAGACCGGTTTGGCTCAGTGGATAGAGCGTCGGCTTGCAGACTGAAAGATCCCAGGTTTGATTCCAGTCGGGGACATGTACCTTCTTGCAGGCACATCTCCACTGTGGTGTGTGCAGGAGGCGGCTGATTGATGTATCTCTCTCATCGATGTTTCTGACTTTCTATCTCTCTCCCTTCCTTTCTGTAAAAAATCAATAAAATATATTTTTTAAAAAATCAGAAACAGACATTCAGAAAGGTTAAGAAACTTGCCAAGGTCTCATAGTACATAACAGAACTAGAATTCCATCTCATATCTTTCCGACTCTGAGTCTCTTGATTATGCCACAATATTCACTTTGTGCTCAGAGAAGCTTTAATAGTAATTTTTAAGGTTAATGGGACTTTCACTTATTTATATATATATATTTTTTTCATTCACACTACCTGTTTTGGAGAGAATAGCCTTCAAAGAGCCATGTTGAAATGTTTAGAATTAGTATAAATCTGTTCTCAGGCTGCTTTATAAAAAGACTGTGCCTCACTTGGCTGAAGTGGCTCAGTAGTTGAGAGTCAATGCATGAACCAGAAGATCATGGTTCAATCCTCTAGTCAGGACATATGCCTCGGTTTTTTATTGTTTTGTTTTAAATGTATTTTATTGATTTTTTACAGAGAGGAAGGGAGAGGGATAGAGAGTTAGAAACATCAATGAGAGAGAGACTCTATTAGCTGCCTCCTGCACGCCTCCCACTGGGGATGTGCCCGCAACCAAGATTCGTGCCCTTGACCAGAATTTAACCTGGGACCTTTCAGTCCGCAGGCTAAGGCTCTATCCACTGAGCCAAACCGGTTTTAGCCATATGCCTTGGTTTTGGGCTGCATTCCCAGTAGGGGAAGTGCAGAAGGCAACCTATCAATGATTCTCTCTCATGTTACTATCTCTTTCTCCGTCTCTCTTCCTCTTTCTGGAAACAAGAAACGATATATTTTTACAAATTAACTAATTAATTTTTTAAAAAAGTGTGTGCCTCCTTCCCCATAAATAAATCTAACTTTCAAATGAATGAGTAGAAAAAAATTTGGAATTGTGTTTTAGTGCCTTAATATTCAGTGATTTGCTCTTGCTATCAATCAATAAGGTCTCATTGTTGCTCTTCCACCTCTGCTCTGAGGGTGGGGGTGGTAGAGCTCTGCAAGAGGTGCTTGGAGATCCTCATAGAGGTACTTGGCTGAGTGGGACAGAGGACACAAATCCGACAGTGCTTGTTGACTCAGCTTCTGCCAAAGCTTTTGGGTATGCATGTTGAACATCACAGTTTAAAAAAAAAAGTCATTAAAGATAACAAAAATGTGAACACCACTGATCTAGTTGAATAAATCATTTCCTAAAACAAATGCTGACTATATTTTGCTCCAGAAAACCTGTGAGTCCCTGAGTTTATTGGAGGTTGCCATGTTCATGGGGACCTTGCTGAGCTTTTGATAGTCATAGTAATTTCGTGTTAAGGTGCACCTGAAACGTTCATGTGCACAGCAGGGAAATCTAACTTGGCTGGCCTGAGTCATTTGGCATCTATTCCACTCTCAAATTATTGTGGTAATTACGAGTGTGAAGTGATAATTTGTGGTTGAGGTTTGTCCTAAGGCCCAGTCATCAGGTTGTTTTTTTCTAATTATGTTTAACTTTTATAATATTGTGTTAGCAAACAGACCAGGTGCTGTTTTACACTAGCTGCGTATATATCCTCGGAACAAAAGCAGCCACTCTTATGGTTGTGCTACCTTCCTAAGCATGGGAATTGTGTCTGTTCTAGGTGGAAGGGAAGAATGAGCACAATGCACATAGGATCTGGAGCCGCTAAAGCTAAGATAATGTGGGGCAATATGTCTTTGCTGGTAACGGGAGTGTGGACTTCTAAATTTGGAGGCAGGAAAGCCAGGTCAGTTTCCCCTTGGTCTGCCATGCAGAGGTGGCCTGGCCTCTATCGAATGCGTCATTTGTGGAGAAAGTCAGGCAATGAAAGGAGATACTGTTGCTACTTTGTTTTGATTCCCTGTAATTTCCTGATTTTAGAAGAAGAGTGCCATGATAAGAGGAAGATAGCAAAATTAAAAATCAGACAAATTGGCCAGAAGATACTAGATAATACTAGAAAATGAATTACTCAACTGTTTTTACTCCCGGGAAGTAAAGTGAATGATTTGTGTAAGTCAATATTTCACAAGAAAGGGATTTTGGAGGACTTGAATCTTAGGAAGCTATGTTTTGAAAGAAGTATGGGTTGGAATAGACAAGGAATAGAGTGCCAGTTAGGGCAGGAAGAGCTATAAGTGCAAAAGTCTAAAGTGAAAATGAACCACAGATATTGACTATGGAAAGGTAAGTGAGATGTAAAATAAATAAAATACAGAGGTTGTTATCAGTAGAGCTGAATTTTTATATTTTATTGTTAAAATTATAATCAAACACAATAAAGTGATAAAATGAAAAACACTATTTTTATTCTCCCCCTTCCTTCCTTTACCGCCTTTATGTAAAGTTTGAAATTTGTAAAAATTTCACTCTAATCTTCATTTCTTTACATTCAATATTGTTTTGTATTGGTTTCAGGTTTTGTATTAGTTACAGAATAGTGGTTAGACAATCATATACTTTACAAAGTGTTCCCTGATATTTCCAGTACACACCTGGCATCATACCATCATTACAACACTCTTGACTATATTCCCTATTTAAGTGACAATGGGTTTACAGGTTCCTTCCAGTCTTGGTGTTGTTCACCTTTCCTTTTCTCTCTCACTTCTTCCCTCATTTTCCTTACATAGTATCTCAGTTGACCATCAAAGCTCAGTGAAGGCACTGGAACACGTCAGTTAGCACTGGGAGCTTCTCTGAATCACGTCAGTCGGTCCAGTACCCTACAGTGTGGCACCCCTCCACTGAAGTGGCACTGCCCCTCAACCTCTGTCTTAGGGCTGTGGGTCCTTGCCCCTCTGCCCGGTGTCCTTTCATGCCCTTTTATCCATGGCCACTTGGGGCCACTGCAGAACCTCTCTGCAAGCGAGGCAGATCCTTACCCGCTGGTCCCCTGCCCCAGCCCGAGCCCCGTCCGGTGCACCCACCTCGCCACGTTTTTGCCTTTGATCTGTGGCATTGGTGACAGCACTTTCCTAGCAACCCTGGTATGCAGAGGGGCACAGGGTCAGTTCTTTGCCCAGAATGGTAGAGGCTGCAATAGCATTTGCAGATGTTGCCCAGAGCCTGCAGGCAAAGGCAGCGCCTGTGTGGGGTGTCCTCATAGAGGGATGGTGAGGCGCTGCTCAGCACCACTTGGAACACCCGCCTCCTGGCCAGCCGCTTTGCCAAAGCTGTGGCACTTGCCCTGGAGCCGCCACTCAGGCAGCCCCACAGTCTGGCCTCGTGCCTCTTCTTCCACATTCGGCCTTCATCCATCCCTCTCTTCTGCAGTGCTTGGGCTCCAGACCCGAAAGAAAAGAACCAAGACCAAGAAGGACAAAGCCCAAAGGAAGTGGGTCTTGAACCGCAACATCCCATTCTCTGGATTTCCTCCTACACTTCCTCTCTGTGTCACATCTTGAATGAGCATCCTGTGGCCCAGCCACATGGGCACCGGGCGGCCTGGTAGAATCCGTCTCTGCAAAGCTGTGAATCTGTGGCCAGAGGCCCTGTCTGGGTCTCAGCAACCCCATGCCTGCAATGTTCCCAGGGCCCCACAGAAGTGGCTAGGCAGGCTGGCCTCCCCTCTTCTGGGCAGCAATGTACAGAGGGCCCCATGGGAGTGGCTAAGCAGGCCCAGCTCCTCTTCCCCTGGGCAGGGATTGTTCCTAGAGCCCCACGGGAGTGGCCAGGCAGGCTGCTATCCCTTCTGGGGGCCTATGATGGACCCAGACCCTGTGGGTGGCAAATGGTGCTGCCCATCCCACCTTCCAGGTTCCAGATGGACTGGTACCTTGCCAGTGGTCTCTGGTGCTGCCTGCCAGGCATCCCCCTGCCAATGGACCTGGACCTCCAGGGGCGGGCCATGGCACTGCCCACCCTGCCTACATATACAAACTTACCTACCATCTTTTCTGGGTTAATTTGCATACCTGCTCTGATTGGCTAGTGGGCATGGCTTGGTGTAAGGGAGTGATGGCTAATTTGCATGTTTCTCTTTTATTAGTGTAGATTCTTTGAAGAGTAGTTCCCAGCGTGAGGTTCCTGAGTTAGCAGCATAACTTCACCTGGGAACTTGTTAGAAATGGCATTTTTCAGGCCTACGGAATCAGTAATTCTGAGGTGAGACCCAGCACATTTTTATTAAGCCTTTATCTGAGTCCATTTCTGCTGCTATAACAAAAAATACCATAAACTGGGTGACTTATAAAAAACAGAAAATTATTTCTCACAAGTCTAGAGGCTGGAAAGTCCAAGTTCAGTGCTAGATTTTGGTGTCTGAGGTCCCAGGAGCTTTGTGAAGTCTCTTTTGTAAGGGTACTACTTCCATTCATGGGACCCTCCCCTCTTGGCCTAATCACCTCCCAAAGACCCCTCCTCCTAATGCTATTACCTTAGGGGCTAGTATTTAAAAAGAGGAATGGGGGGTGGACACAATATTCCACCTGTAGCGTCCTTCCAGGGGATTCTTATGCATGTTAAAATTTGAAAATCACTGCCTTAAAGTTTGTTTTCAATATAAACAACCCAGCGCCCAGTCAGCATGGCTCAGTGGTTGAGTGTTGACCTTTGAACCAGGAGGTTGCAGTCTGATTCTGGTCAGGGCACATGCCCAGGTTGTGGGCTCAATCCCCAGTGTGGGGTGTGCAGGAGGCAGCCAATCAATGATTCTCTCTTATCATTGATGTTTCTATCTCTCTCTTTCCCCCTCTCTGAAATCAGCATATGTATTTAAAAGTAGAAAGTTGATGGATTTTTCTCCTGAACTCCTTTCTCAATACTTTCGGTTCTCTGATTAAATCTGGGAGAAAAAATCCCAATCAGGTGCTCAGCCTTTGGCATATACAAATCTGTCTTTGAAAAAAAGAAGTGTGGCTGGCCTGCTGCCAGGCCTACAAACATTAGCTGCAGGAGCACCCAGCAGGGCTGCACCAGGCACAGCTTCAGGACCTGCCCTGGATGTACAAACCCAGGAATAATTTTTTTAAAAAATCAATTCTTAATCTCAAACTCAGAAGTGTTCTATTTTGACAGAGCTTCAGAAACCCAAAGCATTAATTATGTCCAAGATGAAAAAAGTAGCTGGTGACACTGAACTTTCAACCTCAGAGAATTTAGCAAACATTTCTGAAATGCACAGAGATAACTGACAGTTGCAACCTTCTAGGGGTCAAATAAATACGGTGAAGGTAACAGACATAAATCTGAAAGGGCAAAGGGGGAAACATAAAGGCATGAGCACTGGATAGAAAAAGAGCTAAGTTGTATTTTTCTGTCCAGAGGAGGGAGAGTGCGGTCAATGCAAGGACGGGAGTCGGGTGAGAGGAGTGGAGGTCCCCAGTGAAGCAGAGGAGTTGTTATCCAGGAAGAGAGACAGAAGGCTTCCACTTTGAGTCATAGCCAGTTTTTTAAGCATTGAAATTAAAACAAAGGTTTAATTAATACATGACATAGAAAATAGAGCTAAGAATAGAGAAACTATAGATATTCTTATCTTACTAATGGCAAATGTTTTGAATTCTCATTATGTGCTAAGCACTTTACTAAGTACTTTCATTTGATTCTCATGACAACCCTATGAAATAGACATTATTGAGGAAACGGGTGCTTTTAGGAGGAAAGTTACACAGCAATTAAGCCTCTAGGATTTTGAACCCAGGCAGTACTACTCCAGGGTCTAAGCTCTTCACTCGGATACAAGTAATGTAAGGGAAATTCATTGTCTCCAAGATGAGTTGATGCTATTCTGTCTGCTTTATCCTTTTAAAAATAATTGCTTTGTTGCTATTTTTCTATTATAAAACTAGTGTATTATTATTGCATCCAACTGAAAAATGTTATAAAGTACATAGAAAATAAATTTTATTCTTTGCCCTATTACCCAGAGATAAGTGATGTTAACAGAAGCTATCATAATTAATGCCTCAGAACTATCCGGCGTGCCTTTTAAGAGGCAATCAGCCCCACTCAGACACTGATTCATTAGGTCTGGGTGAGGGTAAGACTTACATATTTTTAATAAGTATCTCTCCCATGGTTTTATATATATATATATATATATATATATATATATATATATATATATATATATATATATGTGTATATGTGTGTATATATATATATATATTTTATATATATATATATACACACACACACATATATATATGTATGTATATATACACACACACATATATATACATATACATACACACACACACACACACACACACACACACACACATATACATATACATATATTTCATGTCCAATTCTGGTCTATACCTTAGATTTTCAAATATCCTTATGGAGAACATCTGTATTCAGTGTTTCCCTGGATTCTTAAATATCTTAATACTTCTCATCAAAACTATCTTTAGAGACAGGAAGATATCTAGGAGAGAAGTAGTTCTTACACTTTCACATACATCATAATAACCTAGAGGACTTGTTAAAATGCAGCCTACAGAGTTTCTGAGGTAATGCACCTGGAATAGGGTCTCTATTAGTCAGGGTTCGCCAAAGAAATAGAACTGGGAGTATAGATATATAGATAGATGTGGATGATGTATAGATATATAGATGATAGATGATAGATAGACAGATTGAGATAGATAGATATGAGGATATTTATTATAGGAATTGGCTCACATGGTTATGGAGGCTGGGAGGTCCACAATCTGTTCTCTGAAACATGGAAAGCCAGGAAAGCCAGTGGTATAATAAAGCCAGAGTCTGAAAGGCTAAAATCCAGGAACTCTAATGTGCATGGCAGGAGAGGATACACAGGCAGGAGAAGATGGACGCCCCAGCTCTAGAAGAAAGAATGCACCCTTCTTCCATCTTTTGTTCCATGTGGGTCCTCAGCAAACTGACTGATGTCTGCCCATGGTTGGTGAGGGTGAATCTCCTTTACTCAGTTTCCTGATTTAAATGCTAGTCTCTTCCAGAAATATGCTCACAAATTCACCCAGAAAAAAAGGTTTTATTAGTAAACAATCACAGGACTCAGCAATTTTTATATTTAATAAGTTATTGGGTGATGCTGATGCTACTGGTACAAGGCCTACACATTGAGAACCACTGTAAAAGAATGTTTCTGGAGGAGAAACCAAGATGGCAGCATAGGTAAACACCTAAACTGCTGCTTTGCACAACAATTTCAAGACTACAACTTAAAGACAAAATGGACATCATCCAGAACCACAGGATGATGTGGTAATTCTACAACTAGAAGGAAAAAGAAAATCACACTAACACTCAGAGGAACTGTAGAAGGCAGAGGTACCGAGGCACATGCTCAGAGTGGGTGGGCAACTGAGTACACAGCTGGCTCTCTCAAGTGAGAGGGAGACAGAAGCTCCTGACTGCACTGAACTCCAGTTCCTGGTGAGATTCTGGGGACCCAGACTCATTGGGAAGAAACTTGACTGTCAGGCAGTGGGTGAAACTCGAGGACGGCTTTCTCTCAGACGTGCTTGCAGCAATTATCACAGGACACTGAGACACAGGGGCCTATTAGGGCAGGGCTGACAGGAAACAAATGCTGTCTGCTCCACCCAGCATAGAGGCTTTTGCAAGTGTTGTCTTATAAAGGTGTCTCCAGCACAGAAGTTCTCCCAGCATAGACATAGCTGATCCTCACAGCCAATTGGCCTGGAGGTCAATTCCTCCCAGTGATACCAGCAACAATCAAGGCTTAACTACACAAGACTGTGCACCCACAAAGGGGTGCACCAAGAGTGTCCACCTCAGGTAACTGGGGAGGCTGGGCCACTGGGTCCTATAGGAAACCTAGCACACAAAGCCACTCTATCAACTCAGGGAAGCAGCAAAAATGCAGAGACAAACAAAAGAAATGGAGGAAAGCAAGAAATTGGATATAGAGTTCAAAACCACAGTTATAAGGTTTTTCAAGAATTTTCTAGAAAAGGCTGATAAATTTAGTGAGACCCTTGAGGATATGAAAAAGGACAAACTGAAATAAAAAAATATTATACAGAGACTTAACAGCAGACTAGAGAAGTACAAGAATCAAGTTAAAGATTTGAAATACGTACAAAGAGCAAAAAACACTCAATCAGAAAAGCAAAAAGAAAATATAATCCAAAAATATAAAGATAGTATAAGGAGCCTCTGGGACAACTTCAAGCATACCAACATCAGAATTATGGGCTGCCAGAAGCAGAGAGAGAGCAAGATACTGAAAACCTATTTGAAGAAATAATGACTGAAAACTTCCCCCACCTGCTGAAAGAAATAGACTTATAAGTCCAGGAAGCACAGAGAACTCCAAACAAAAGGAATCCAAATAGGACCACACCAGAACACATCATAATTAAAATGCCAAGAGCAAAAGACAAAGAGAGAATATTAAAAGCAGCAATAAAAAAAAACAAAAGTTAGTTACCTATAAGGGAATGAACACCCATATGATTGTCAGCTGATTTCTCAAGAGAAACTATGCAGGCCAGATGGGAGTGGCAAGAAATATTCAAAGTGATGAATAGCAAGAACCTACAACCAATATTATCTACCAAAGCTATCATTCAGAATTGAAGGTCAGATAAAGAGCTTCACAGATAAGAAGAAATTAAAGGAGTTCATCAGTATTATATGAAATGCTGAGAGGTATTCTTTAAGAAGAGGAAGAAGAAAAGGTAAAGATAAAAATTATGAACAACAAATATATATCTATCAACAAATGAATCTAAAAATCAAGTGAATAAAAAATCTGATGAACAGAATAAACTGGTGAATATAATAGAATCAGGGACATAGAAAGGGAATGGACTGACAATTCTTGGGGTGAAAGGGTATGGGGGGTGCGGAGAGACTGGACAAAAATCATACACCTATGGATGAAGGCAATTGGGGGGGAAGATAAGGGCTGAGGGTGGGGTGGAAACTGCATGGGGGGGGAGTTAAGGGGGAAAGAAGAGGAACTATTTTAATAATCTGAATAATAAAGAGTTATTAAATTTTTAAAAATTAAAAAATAAAGACATTGAAACAGCGGGGAAAAAAAGTTTCTGGTAGAAATTCTTGAGGTTTTTGGAAATTCCTTAAAAATTCAAGGGGAAGGACCTGACCTTGGTGCAATCATTTAGAAACAAATTCAGTGACATGTAATACCATGGTCAGGAACACTATCTATGAAAAAAAAACCCTATTCAGCTGTTCTGTGTCTCTATGACAACAGTAAAATTGTAACAAGAATAGCTGCTGATGTTGTTAGCTAAAACGTCTTAAATGTCCAAATGATTCTTGGTAGCAATGGAAGAGATAGTAGGACAAGGTCAGTTACATTCAGTAATAGGCACAGCACCCATCACAGCAATGTGTCACATTTCTTAAGTAGAACAAACACCAAAGAAGGATGTTGATGCTACTGGCAGTTTTTATGAATTATACATGATGCACTGTCTTCAAATTCAACAGAAAACTGCCATTTGCTCTCTATAATAAAGGGCATTATATGAAAAATGAAGTGCTAGGTGAGGAAGCATGAGATGCTACCAGTGTAGTGGATCTTAAGCTCGTTTCTCTTTGCTCTCTAGCTCCTATTTCAGAAGACAGCCAGGCTTTCAGAAGGAAGGTTGGCCTCTGGAAACAAGCTATCCTGAATGGGATACTTCGGTCCTACCCATCCGTGCCTCCAGACCAGCAGCCAGTTTCTAAAATGTAACTCTTACATGTAATTAATTGGCTCTTGGCTTTTAATCCCTTGATGCTGGTCATTAAAGTGTGTAGATAGCTTTGGCATTCAACATTCTCTTAGTCCTTTTGGGCTGCTGTAACAGAATGCCATAGACTGGGTGGCTTTTAAATAACAAATACTTATTTATTACAATTGTGGGGAACATAAACATTCAGTCCATGGCAAACATTTATTTGCCAGTCATAAGAAATGCAAAAAAACGCCCTGGCTGGTGTTACTCAGCTTGTTGGGCATCATCCTGTGCACCTAACACTGCCGGTTCAATTCCTGGTCAGGGACATGCCCGGGTTGCAGCTTAATCCCTGGTGGGGGGCATGCAGGGGACAGCTGATCAATGTTTTGCTCTCACAGCAATATTTCTCTCTTTCTCACTCTCCCTCTTTTTTTCCTCCAGAAATAAATTTTTAAAAATATTTTTAAAAACACAGAAAACCCACTCCTAAGCAATGTAGTTCACCCTAGAATTTTGAAGGTTAAAGTTAGAAATTTTCACCATGACTAGGAATTTCTGGTCATGTAGGAGAATTCATTCATTTATTATTTAGTCAACAAATATCTATTGAATATTTTCCTACATTTCAGCTATTGTTGTATATTCAGGGGGTAGAACAGTGGGAAGGAGGAGATACACACACAGTCTTGAACCTTAAAGAGCTTCCATAGAGGTAGTAATGAGTTCTCTCTTATGCTGCATCTTCTGGAACCTTGCTATGTGAGGGGCCAACACTGTGGTTGTCAGTTGGGAAGTTTTTAGAAATGTAGCATCCCAGGCTCCATCCCACATCTCCTGACACAGAATCTGCCTTTTATTTTATGAGATCCTCATATATGAGTTGTGTCTGCACTAAAATATGAGAATCACTGCTTTAGAAAATATGACCTGGGATAAGTATTAAAGTTCTGATTTTATTTGTGAGTGCAGGCCTAGGTGATTATGAGTAAGGGGAAAGGGGAAGTCAGATAAGGGAAGTTGGAAGGCAATGAGATGCAATGCCATCTGTAATGTCCAGTTGAATCTGGAAAGGACAGGGCAGCTCTGTCAGCAGGTGATTTTGCGATGCATGCGTGCTCCTTCTCAGACAGGCTGCAGCAAAGATTCACACGTGGGTCCTGCTCTCTGCTGATTGAGGTTCATACCCCTGGAAGATGCAACCCCTGAACTTCTGGGTCAGTGTCCAGGTCTGAAAGTGGAGGTTGAAAACCAAGAAAGAGAATAAAAATGGGAGCAGTTAAGGATTTCTGAAAAGATACACAAAATTTATGTCTCAAGACAATGTGTATGGAACATTCCATCCCCATAAGCTAGTAGCAGTGAATAGAAATGGCATTTGTCAATCACCAGAAATATAGAATCTCCTCTTCCAGACAAAGTAATTTACCCTAGACTTTAGAATATTAAATTTTGACATCATCACTAGGAGACACTGAAATCTTTTTTTAACATTCATTAGTCACTTCCTCACACCTGCTGATCCTTTGCGAGCACTCAAGGTTTCCACTTCTGTATTTTTTTATTAGCTCCTCCCTATTCCGAGTTTTCTAGCCCATATTCCCCACATTTTTTATCTGTGGTGCATTCATCAATACTTTGAGTCTGAAATATTTAGGCCCATCCCTACCCACCCAGAGTACTGGCCAACACCACACATATATCTGCTTATTAAATATGATCATGCCCACATCCTCATCCTTGCTTACACAAGCCAGAAACCAGGTCCATGGGGAACCGAACAGTCTGGTTCAGTGAATCTAGGGAAGGAAGTAGTAAGAGATATCAAAGTAGAAATCTCAACGTGAGGCGGACCCGGGACCCAGCAGATACCGCTGCACAGACTCCCATGTGTGTGCCCTCCTAGAGCGCTTCAGTCTGAGAAAGTCTCCTTCGGGCCGTCCAGATTTCACTCTGTCTGGATTCTATGGAAATTATGAAAATGCAACCAATACCTAAATGTCAAAAGTAGTTATTGCCAGGTGATAGAAATATCGATTTTCATTTTCATTTTTATCATTTCCTGTGCTTTTCAAAATGTCTATGATTAAGCTGTACTGCTTTTACAATCAGAAAGAAGCACTTCAATTATTTTTATAAAATAATATGTTTTTCCGAGAACACTCCTTTAAGGACAGAAAAATGAAAACCTGGAACGACACGGCAGCCATTAAACCTAAATTATCTGCATATTTTATCTATGGTAATCTCCCTGAACTCCCATGTAGAGTTTAGAAAACTGTAGATTTCCACAGCTCCTAAAGCATAAAGGAGATTTTTCTTTTTCCTCAGAGCCAAAGAGAAGAAATATATGGAGAACCAGAAAGTAGAAATTGTACTTTCTGAAAGCAATATTGTACTGCCAAATGTCTAATGAGGCATTTCAATAACATCTGTGACTCCCATGTGCAGGTGAAACAGCCACTCTACCGTCCAGCCCTACAGTAATGACAGGGCCTTAGAAATAGGGGGTTGTTGGTCAGCCCTCAATTCTAGACACCTTTTAAGGAGGAACTTAGGTCTCTGTCACATGGTACTCTTAACCTTTTCTTTCTTCTGAACAAAGAGAGTCCTTTTCAAATTCTAGTTTCAACCCATATGCTGCACAACCAGCTAAAACATGACTTACTCTAGTTAATGGTTTGATCACCTCTGACCAGAAAGCACAGCAGAGATAATTTTGTATATGTGAACAGATAGATATGTTTAGTTTATTTCTACAAAGGTGTTCACTGCCAGCTATTGCTTCTACTTGTAATGGTATTACAAAAAAAAAACAAACAAACAATAATTTCTACTCAGTTTTCCAAAGCAATGGATCCTTGTTTTCCAAAGGTGGTTTACAAATCAGTTCAGAGTCATTGGTACTGAAAAGCCCTCCTCACTAGATATTGACGTTCTTGTCAGAAGATTTCATAGGTCTTGGTCCAAACTCTGGGTGGAGAGGAAGGAAAGCTGGCTTTCTCATGGTGTTTGCTGCCCCGATTTCCTGGGATCCCAAGGCTTCAGACCACTGATACCATTGATGTTTGCTGGGCAGGACCACGTCCTTCACTTGAGAATACTGTACTGAAGGACATGAATTTGCAATTAGTCCCTGAAATGTCAAGGTTATTTGATAATGTGTGAAAATAAATCCGTCTCAGTGGTAAAGATGCCTGACCATTCACTTTTCACATTGGGTCATATCACATAATAAGTGTTCATTTAAGTTCCTGCCAATGCACACATCCCCAAACAGTTGTATATGATCATTGCTTTGGTGATCCAGCGTGAATGACTGCTTTTGAGTCCTACCTCCATGACTGACTACCCACAAATATATTTCAAGCCCAAAAATCACCTCCTAGTCTCTTCCATTTTAAAAAAAGTAATTATTATTATAATTATTCTGATGAAATTTTCAGTTGTTTCATGTTTACAAATTACTCTTCAGTTGGTAGATAACTTGGAAGGTTTATAAACCAGAGTATAAGATATAGTTGAAATAGCGCAGGGAGCAGTGTGTCTTGATGTCCTGTTTTAATCAGAAAGGAAGCAGCACAAGAAGGGAAATTGTAAAATATTTCTAGTCAGCCTAAGAATGGTAGATAAAGTGGAATATGGTAGAATTTTTAAAATTCTATATTTAAAAGGTGTTTACTAACATTGAATATGTTCAAATACATTGATCTATGCATTTTTAAAAAATCATACTTTATATTTGAAACATGTCTTAACATGTTTCATTAGGTATTCAAAATCCTTCAGATAGGGAAAATGGCTTTGCTATATTAAAGATATTAGGTACACTGTTTCAACAGATGTAGAGCCTGAAACACAATAACATCATATGAGTACTTCTTAAAGTGTGCATCGTGGAAAACAAATCATTTCACGATTGTGTACCTGGTATGAGAAGAAAATACTATTCCCTTGTGCTACTGAGTGTAAAATGTTGGATTAAGTGAAAAGGTATGTATAGTCACAGTAATATTTTACAATTTTAAACGTTGTAGTGCTCTGTGGAAGCATAGTTTAAGACATCCCCTCCAGAAGCCGCTTTGACAAGGATATTATTTATAAGCAGGCAAGAAAGTTTCTTTAAAAACAGTTGCTGTTCCACTTGGCAAAAAAATCTGTGCAGAATAAACCTTATAATACAGTTATGAATATTTATAATATGCAAAAATATTTACTTTTGAAAAATTTTTTCAGACATTAAGACCTACTGGTATATTATTTGCATTTGATTTATATGATGAATAAAATTCAATAAAAATTATAAACATAAATGTTTTTAAATTGTAGGAAGGGATGGTGTCAGTTCTAGGTTCCAACTACAGTTTTTTCTTATCAGTTAACTCGGAAATTCTAGATAACAGGACAGCTGTTTTATTGGAATAAAATTATTTTTATTTTTTTAGTTCCACCCCTTTTTGAGATAGCTGCTTTTTCCTAATCACCATTAATCCTTTCTTGGGAATTCACTTTACTTTTTTTTTTTTCTGCAAAAAGTTTTATTGTTTCATTTGGTCTGATGTATGGGAAAGGGTTTCAGAGTGGTTAAAAGAATGGCTAGTACTTTCAGGGAGAGGCTCAGGTAAAAGCCAGACACCAGGAGGATGCAGAGGGGCCCCTCAAAGGCCTCTGGGCTCCAAAGACTCCTAGTCATTCTTGAGGGTGATCCCTTCAAAGAGATACTCTCGCCCAGCCCAACCTGTGGATGTTACTCAAGTGTGGCCCATCTTCTTGATGAGTTTCACCTCCTCATCCAGGAAGTGATTCTCCTGGAAGTCACGGAGATGAGAGTCTGCGTGGGTAGAATCCAAGGCAAGCAGCTCCAAAAGGGCCTGGCTCAGGTTCTTCTCCAAGGCCAGGCTGGCCCCTGTAGGGTCCTGGGTTTTGCCCACTCATCTTGGGAGGCTTCAGTACGTCCTGGAAGAATATATGGCCTCCGCACTTGCTTTGTAACTTTAAGAGATGCTCAGCATCCCCCAGCTGCTTCTCCACCAATTCACGGAAGCGGCCCAGGCCCTTTCGACCTGGTCGAAATAGAAGCCCAGAGAGAGGTAGGTGTGGAGGCCCACAGATGCAGGTGGACCAGGCAACCGGGGTGGAATGATTCTGATGAATTCGGGAGCTCATGGTTGTTCGGCAATAAGGAATTAAGGTAGAAAAAAACACAAACAAATAAAAAATATGGTGTGTTGGCTGGTCCTTTTTTGTTTGTTTGTTTTGTGGGTTGTTTTTATTTGTTTGTTTTTTTGTCTTGGTTAATCCTCACCCAAGAATATTTTTTTCCACTGATTAGAGAAAGCAGAAGAGAGGGAAGGAGGGAGGGAGATAGAGAGAAACAGCAATGTGAGAGAGACATTATCTGTTGGTTGCTTCCCGCATGCATCCCAACTAACACTGGGGGTCGAACTTACAACCTAGGTATGTGCCCCTGACCTTTCATTGTGCAGGCTGATACTGTAACCACTGTGAACACCAGTCAAGGCAAAATGTACACCTTTTTTATAGTCTGCACTATCCTTTTAGGTTATTTGCTCTTTATGATTTTTTTCCAGTTAGATTTTAAACTTGTTGAATGCAGCGTCTGTATGAACTCCCTTTGGTAACTCCCCCAATGCTAATCCTTAGAGAAGGCTTTTGATATAAGAGTTTTAAATGGACAGAGCTGCAAAACCGATCACACATGACCACAGGCATGTTCTGAAGGGAAGCTTCTGCTTAATTTCTGATAAATATTGGTGTGCCATATGGCACTTTTCTACTCTTCCAGAAGTAAAGAATTAAGGGTTCATGTGGAAGAAGTGGGAGGCAGCATTAGATTGAGAGGCGCTGGAGCCTAGTTGCAGCTCCATTACTTGACTGGCTCTGTGAGCTTTTTCAAGTAACCAGCTGTCATCAACCCACCCCTGCTCTTATCAGGAGTCACCTAGAGATACTATTTGCTTGCCCTGCTTCCTAGAATTGTTGCTACAATTGCATGAAAAAACGTATGAGATTTTCTGAGTACCATAAAATACCATTAAAATATATGGCGTGCATATTACTTCATGTATGTGTGGAATATAAAAACCAAATAAACATTATTAAAACAGATTTAGATACAGAGAGGAGACTGGTAGATGCCAGAGCAGGTCTGAGGGACTGGGTGAAAGAAGTGAAGGGATGAAGTAGGAATTGGTAGTTACAAAGTTGTCATGGGGATATGTAAAGTAAAGCCGAGGGAATATAATCAGTAAGGTTGCAATGACTGTGTGGTGCCAGATAGGTGTCGGAAGGAACACTTTGTGATTGGCCACTGTGCTGCACACCTGAAACCAATATAGAATAATCTTAAAGGTGTACTGTGGTTGAAAAAAAAAGTATAGTATGATAATACTCTGTGTTTACCACAATACACTGCAAGTTGCAAAATAAGATTGTGTTGTTCTAACATCCTTGGCTATTGCATTGTTGTTGAAATTGAAAACCATCTCTTTTGAAAAGTTAAGATTCCAGAAACCCTATTTTAAAAGATCCAAGCTTGCCCGGCCCTTATTGCTCAGTGCTTGAACAAACCAGGAGGTCACAGTTCAGTTCCCACCCAGGTTGCTTGATCCCCAGTGTAGGGTGTGCAGGAGGCAGCCTATCAATGATCCTCTGTGATCATTGATATTTCTCTCTCTCTCTCCCTTCTTCTCTGAAATCAATAAAAATATATTTTGTAAAAAAAAAAAAAAAAGATCCAAGCTTTACTGATCTAAACTTATACTGTGAACCAGGTCTCAACATAATCAGATTGTTATTTTGGGGTGCCTTGGAAAGCTGTACTAACACCAGCCTATATCAAGTGTGCATACCAGTACTTTGCTCTGGGTACACTGTTTCATTTAATACTCAATGCTGCCCTATAAAGGTGGGCAGTATTATCATCACTGAGTAAGTGAAGAAAGTGTGGCTTACATAGACTAATGTTTCTAAGGCCCTATGGATGAAAAGGGCAGAGTTGGATTTGAATCCATGTTGTCTCACACCAGCACCAATGCTCATTTCTTCTTTTCTGTCCTGACAATACTGTTAGCTAAAGCCCAACCGATTTTCTAGCAATTCAAGTCCATGAGTTAAAAAATTAAATGGTAAGAATCACATTGTTTAATCTCACAATGGGTTGAAGATATCTGTGGAGTCATATTGATCTTTAGAGATAGTTAAGAAAAAATGTTAGCATCTTTGCACATAAAGAATATTTAAAATACTAATCAGTGGTAGAAACTGTATATTAAAATACCCTTCTTTAATGAGGTACTTGCTTAAGACATGTCTGCTGGCAACACATGAATTTTCCAAATATATAATTTATGCTACAACATCAGGATTTTATTCTCTATTGTAACATTTCAATTATGATAACTTCCATTTAAAAAGTATTACTCCAGTTGAAAAATCATTCTAGTTTCCTAGACTCTTACTTGTTGGCAATATATAGGGTAGTTCCCCCTTGAAAAATTGCAGGATAGTTACCATTGCAGAAAGCAAAAAAAACAGAAGAAGAAGAAGTAATTTATAACTTGATGGGCTAATAGGGAAATGCTGACATATTTTAAAAATTCAATTTCAATTTGGCAGCCTTAGGTAATTTGCTGATAGAATGTTTATAATTTTTATAACACTTTAGAAAAAGAAAGCTTGAGTGTTGTATTTTAATTAATGAGACTCTGAACCTATAATTTTTCAATGTGTTAAAAATAAGCTCATAGAAATAGTCAGAATCCAACTGTACATTTTATTAGTGGATAGTAGCAAGTATTTCATCAAAATCTTCTAAGGGTAATGAAGTCTCAGGTAGTCTAGAGAATAGAATAACTTCTAGAGTGAGTCAAAGCAATATGCCAATGGCTGATCATCCTGAAAATCCTGATAGATCTACTATTGTTATATTCCCTCCTTGATGTAGAACCTACTAAACAGAGGCATTTCATTACATTTGATGCTATAAACTTTACATAAATTGCAAGTCAATGTTCGCCATTAGATAGTAAAAACTGAGTTATTTTGATCCTGCCCCTGAAGTGTCTTTTTTGTTGTTGTTGACTCTGGATCTTCTCATAATAAAAGATGAAGCAGATCCTCGTTTTAAGTGGAGAAACAGGCAGTTGAAAAGGAAATTGTCCTCATGGCATATTCGGGAGGAAAGATGTTTAAGAACTAAAAATTCTGCTTTTGATCATGAATGTTAATATAACAATATCACTGGCTCTGTGAATTCCAAGGAACTTTGTAGCTGTTGTCCCCCAGGTATATTTATAATGGATATATTGCAATTAATACAGAATCTCAAGTAACCCAGAAATATGTGCAACTGTGTCACAAATTCAAGTGGTAAATGTGAGTTTGAAAGCAGAGGATCCTTCCAGTCCCAAAGGCAAAAGGCAAGATTTGTTCTTTTATATCTGGTTCTATTTTTTTCATAATGGCATATCTATAAGAAAATACTTAGCAACACAAAACTGCAAAGTTGTTACCATACTGAAACTTAGAAACTTTATATACTAGTTACTATTATGTTAAAAGTCAGAAAAAGTGCTTATTTCATTCTTGTTAACCAATTTCATAAGGCATAAAAATGACAATCCTAAAGTATAACTACAAATTTTATACATGAAATGAGTACTTTATTATTGCTTCAGGATATTTTCAGAATTTGCTTAGTGAACTTCAAAATCTCTTATTCTTGCTTCATCTAGTCCAACCCCTTATTTCTCTTCCTCAGCATAAAGCTAAAATGTCCTGGCAGCAGTGCCAAACTTAAATGCTTTTTCTATATGTTGCTAAAGAAATATACCCAAGGATTCTAATGCTTTCAGAGGATTATAAGAATATGCAGTTTTGTCCTATATCCTCAAAGACAATGGTCCCGACTAGGTTATATGGTTTCATTCCTCCAAGAATGAAGTGCCCTATGTATTATAATGTCACTTTAACCTTGCCCTTTGTTTTCTATCCACATTTATATTAATAAAAGCCTACGTGCCCCTCATGTGTGACATCATCACAAGATGGACCCCATAAGATGGCCATGTGCACAGCAGAGGTGGGGCCCAGCGGCCACTCTGCACGATGAGGCCTGGGGGTCTCTCAGCTGCATGTGGCATGGAGGAGGCCAGTCCCGGCATCTTTTCCACCTCATGCAGAAAAGGCAGGTTGCAGCAGGGGAGGGCAGTTGTGGGCAATCAGGCCGGCAGGGGAGCAGTTAGGCATCAATCACACTGGCAGAGGAGTGGTTAGGAGTCAATCAGGCTGGCAGGCAGGAAGTGGTTAGGAACAATCAGGCAGGCAGGCAGGCGAGCAGCTAGGAGCCAGCAGTCCTAGATTGTGAGAACTATGTCCAATTGCCGGTTTTTCAGACATCCCCCCAAGGGTCCTAGATTGGAGAGGGTGCAGGCTGGGCTGAATTTCGTGCACCAGGCCACCAGTATACCTATGAAACTGTTGAGAAACTCACCTGCACTTCACCATTCTTTTCTCTAGTGGGAGTTTGCTGCTATTGTGTTTTTTTCCTAAATGAAATTTGGGTCTTTCTATGAGAGTTGGTATAACTCTGGGAACTTTTGCTAGGTATTGACAATGTCCTTGCTTCTATGATGGAGTTAGAGAGATAAATAATACAGGATGGGTTCATGGCTTCAAGTATCTCCCAGTGTAGTAGTCAAGAGTGCTTATAATTAAGCAGTGTTATACAAAATGAATTGCAAGGCAGTCACTTTAGTTTTGTTAAGCAATTCAATGGCTACACCCTTCTGTAGAACCAACATAAGGAATTATATTATTCTTTCAATATAAAGGAGTAGAGCTGCATGAAGATTTGAGAGATAAAATATTTGACCCAAAGATATAGAGATGGATACATGATAATTTCCCCAGATTACACATCCAAATAAGTATTTTCTCATTCCAAGTGGCCACCTAGGAACTATGCAATGCTCCTTTGATTAGAATATTGTTACATTTCTTCTGGTTGACTTGCCTCCAGAAGTAATTTACTATATTGTCAAGCTTTGTCAGTGTCCAATTTATATTTTTAGTTTTTCAGTCAAAATGTTAACCCTCCCTCTTTAATTGCATATTAAAATAATATTTTAAAGAAATGTCACATTGCTTTTTAGTGGTGTCTTTGGTTTCCAAAATGCTGAAATTTCTTTCATTTTGAGACCATTATTGGAATGCAGATTTGATCTGCTTTTCTGCTTACGCCTTATCTTTGCAGACCTTCACTATTGGTGATCGTTGGCCTGTGTAAGGCGGATCCCTGAATCTGGTCTGGGCTGGAAGATTGGCCCAAATGAAGGCTTAGTTTCCATTTAGAGTTGTTTCACGTACAGTTAGTAATGAACCAGCAACAGCACAATAAGTGAAATCAATACAAGTTAGTGGACCCATTTCCTGATGTCTCCCTTGTCCCTCAGGGAAGGCATATTCAAAATGGTCAATGCAGTCCAGGTCCCATGAGGAATTTATGAACAGCCCAGAACCAAATCAGTGGCTTAATCTCACAGTCCTATATACTGGGGGTAAGGGCGCTTAACTGTCACCATAGAAGGAGTTTCTTCCTGAATCATTATTATCTACTCTGATTTTACAAAGTCGTCAAACCAAGGTACCACCAGTCTTCAGAATGGCATTTGAATTTACAAATTTACAAGAGACTTTTTTGCTCTCCCACATGTATCTTACCGAATCCTTTGGTGAATCTAATCTCTACTGGTATACTTGTTTGTGGTTTTTAAGAAATGCTCCTGGCCTGGTTTTGTCATCCAAAGTATTTATTGCATTCCTACTTTGGGGAAAATATTGTACTAACATGTAGTGCTATAATCCTATCTAATAAAAAGTAATAAGCAAATTGACCCCCCAAGCCATGCCCACCAGCCACACCCACCAGCCAATCAGGTCAGGTATGCAAATTAGCCCAACCAAGATGGCTACAGCCACAGAGAAACAGAAAGGAGGCTTGGGTTGCCCCTGGCAATGGATGAAGCCAAGCTTTCAGCAAACCCTGGCCATTCAGGCTCTGCTTAAGGCAACAAAGTTTTCTTTTTTAAAAAAATAAATATTTTATTGATTTTTTTTACAGAGAGGAAGGGAAACATTGATGAGAGAGAAACATCGATCAGCTGCCTCCTGCACACCCCCTACTGGGGATGTGCCCAAAACCAAGGTATCGAACCTGGGACCTTTCAGTCCATAGGCCGATGCTCTATCCAGTGAGCCAAACTGGTTTTGGCAAGGCAACAAAGTTTCAATGGCTGCCGCCACTGAGCGAGGCTTACGTTGCCCCTGGCAATGGAGGAAGCCAATCTCTCCGCAAACCGTGGCTGACCCAGGCCTCCACTTAAAGCAACCAAGTTTCAATGGCTGTGTAGGCAGAAGGCTTGGCTCCACTCCAGGCTACAAAGTTTCGATTATAGAAGATAAATAAATCCCAGATACTAGGGCCTCCTTTTGGGAAGCCAGGGGGGTGGGGGCCTGCAAACCACCACAGGCCCCTCACCCAGGCCACCCCATGCCCCAAGGGAACACCTACACTGATCAGGGACACCCTTCAGGGCAAACCAGCTGGCCCCAACCCATGTACCAAGCCTCTATGCTATCTAATAAAAGAGTAATATGCAGATTGACCATCACTCCAACACACAAGATGACTGCCCCCATGTGGTCAAAAGATCCTGCCCCCATGTGAATACAAGATGGCTATTACAAGATGGCCCAAAGGGGAGGGCAGTTAAGGGTGACATCCCCTGCTGGCAGAGGAGGGAAATTAGGGGTGACCAGGCCTGGAGGGAAGGGAAGTTGCGGGGGGGGGGGAGTCCAGGCCTGCAGGGGAGGGTAGTTAGGGACAAATAGGCTGGCAAGGGAGGAGTTAGGCATCAATCAGGCTAGCAGGGGAGTGGTTAGGGGGTGATCAGGCTGGCAGGAGAAGTGGTTAGGGGCAATCAGGAAGGCAGATAGGTGAGCAGTTGGGAGCCAGCAGTCCTGGATTTTGATAGGGATGTCCATGATACTAAATAGGCAGTCGGACATCCCTCAAGGGGTCCCAGATTGGAGAGGGAGCAGGCTGGGCTGAAAGACACCCCTTACCCCCATGCACGAATTTTGTGCACCAGGCCTCTAGTATTTAAATAATATAGAATCTCCTTTAATGGAGGTACTTTAAAAACAGACAAAAGTTAAGGGCAACATATTTTTATATAAACCTGTAAAAAAACATTCATATTTTTAATTATTGGGGAAAATATTAAGTAAGGAAGTTTAAAGAAAATTTCTCTAAGTTTTGCTCATTATGCAGCTGCGGCTGAAAAACTTTGGCAATTAGTGGAAATTAATCATTTGGATGTTCTTTATTTTATATGACCCTATAAAACCTAAGTTTATCAGGGATTGTCATCCTACTGCTGTTAATTTTCATTTTGTTAAATACTTTCCATCTACATGCATTTGGTGCTAAGATGTGCAAATGAATGAATACCTTGGGTTTTTGAAATTAGAAAATCTGAGTTGATTCTCAGCTTTGAAACTGAAACAGCATAATTTTGAGCAAGTCCCTGAACCTCCCCAGAATTCAGTCTCTAAATCCATAAAGTGGGTATTTTTTTTTTAACCACATGAAGTTTACTGTCAGAAGTATAACAGCAAGGCAGTCTGCTGGAAAAGTCAGATACCATCTGTTACTCAAATAGGTCTGACGTTCATTCCTACAGAGTGTTCTATTATCTGTTCACACACATACCATGTTTACAAATACAGTCATCAAAACATTCTTTTACTCATTTATTTTCTACATGATGTCAAATTCTGTGCTTTCCCTACAAATAGATTGAAACCATAATTCCTAGCACATTTTAGAATTCTTTGCAGTGTGTCCTCAGGAAAAAAAAAATCCTTATTTACATTGTAAATATCAGAAGCATTTAATATAAAGTGTTGCTTATATTAAAGTGTCCCACTAATTTATTAAAAGAATGAGCACAAATTTTTTTTTTCAAAATAAAGTTTCTGAATCATAAAAATCAGTGAACTCTTTTTAGAAGAATGAAAATTAATCCTAAGGCTAATTTTTCAAAAAATGCTAAACAACTAGGTATTAAGATGTCAGAATTTTTAAAATTTGTCACAAAGACAAAACCTTAATTATGTGAAAATTATTACAGTATTTAGTACAACTTTATGGTATATTCCAAACCTAAATTCAAAACTGTGATAATGTGCAATATATGATTTATGCTTTGAAGGCATCATGTGCAAATAGTCCAGGCATACAGGTTTTGTGTTATAAAATACATAGTAGAATAATACAGGTTATGTTTATTGAAAATGGACTTTATCTTTGACATACAAAAACCTACCAAAATGTACAGTCAACAAAGAAAAGCTCTAACAAGTTTTGGACACTAACATGTTTTGGACACTTAAAACCAGAGTACATTAGAACCAGGCCATGATGGGGAGAATGTAGAACAAGAAAAATTCTATGGTGAATTCCATGATATAACACCTATTCATGTCACTTATGGAAGAACTCAGTCCATACACCATTTATGGTGGTATCTCTCACCACAGTGGAACAAGATACAGACTACAAAGCACAGAAGACAGAGCCCCAGAGACTGCCCTGGCAGAGGAAGCAATTAAGTACTCTCAGGCATATCAGGAAAAGGAGCTCATGTTAATGGGCCTTAGGTTTGGCTATACTTTTAAGGAATCTCATTGAAAGCATTTCAAGACTTATTAATGTTATTTTTGAGTTTTCGAAATTTTGATTTTATGGAATATGTCTTTTATCCTAAAGAATCTAATACAGAGGCACTTTGCTCACCACGTACAGTTTGCAACAGGGAACACTGCAGTTACCATGGCAACTATACTATAAATCATTCTTTTTGCTAACTTGGAATTTTTCTTTCTTTGGACTGACATTTCCAGTGCTTGGGTTTTAGTAGAGATGATTTTTCCTTCATCACATTGTGAAAAGTTGAATTAATCTTTTCAAAGAGTTTTGTATGTTTTGATTTCTTTATATCAGGAAAGAAAAAATTGAAGTCAAACTAAGAGGAAAAAAAGCCTATGAACTAATAATATTATCCTTTTTTCTAACTTTAAGACATGAGCATAACATAAACTTTGTATCTCATGAAAAATTCCAGTGTTCCCAAGCCACATTAAAATGCAAAATAAGGTGTTATTAGGATGTAGTTTGTATCCATAGGACCCAGGATTTGTCGGGATAAATGAGCTCAGATGGTGTGACCATGGGAAAAATGATGGAATGTGAAAGGCTAGTGGAAGCTTAATTTCAAGAATGAAGTACTGACTTTTGGAGGAAATTGTGAAGGATACAAATGAACTTTGCATTTTTAGTCATTGACATTGTGTTAAGTTATGCCTTCATCCAAATACGTGTTAACATAAATATATTTTATCTGTAAAATATGAACAAAGAGATATAAACTTTTTAGATGTTGGCTACTACTGCACTGTGTTAAAGTATGTCTGTATGTATAAGATAGCATTGAATTCACCATAAGAATATAAACACCAGATGTGGTTAAAAACACAAGACTAAGAAAAGAACAAGAACCAAGGGAAACAGGGTCTCTCTGAAGAAATAGATTGGGTACCTGGAAATGGGATACTGCTATAACAATAATTTTAAATGGAGGATTGGCTTGGGAATCAAGAAATGGCTAAAGGCTGGAAGACATTTTTTTTTAATTTAATAAATCTTTATTGTTCAGCTTATTGCAATTGTTCCTCTTTTTCCCCTCCATAGCTCCCCTCCACCCCGCTCCAACCCCTCCCTCTGCTCTTACCTCCCCCCTTCCTCCCCCCACATTGACCTCATCCATAGCTGTATAATTTTTGTCCAGTCTCTCCCTGCACCACCCTCACCCCTTTCTCCCTGAGAGTTGTCAGTCCACTACCTTTCTATGCCCCTGATTCTATTATATTCACCAGTTTATTCTGTTCATCAGATTTTTAATTCACTTGATTTTTAGATTCACTTGTTGATAGATATCTATTTGTTGTTCATAATTTTTATCTTTACCTTTTTCTTCTTCCTCTTCTTAAAGAGTACCTTTCAGCATTTCATATAATACTGGTTTGTTGTTGATGAATTCCTTTAGCTGCTTCTTATCTGTGAAGCTCTTTATCTGCCCTTCAATTCTGAATGATAGCTTTGCTGGGTAAAGTAATCTTGGTTGTAGGTTCCTGCTGTTCATCACTTTGAATATTTCTTGCCACTCCCAGTTGGTCTGCATAGTTTCTGTTGAGAAGTCAGCTGACAATCATATGAGTGCTCCCTTGTAGGTAATTAACTGTTTTTCTCTTGCTGCTTTTTATATTCTCTCTTTGTCTTTTGCTCTTAGTATTTTAATTATGATGTGTCGTGGTGTAGTCCTTTTTGGATTCCTTTTATTTGGGGGTCTGTGTGCTTCCTGGACTTGTAAGTCTATTTCTTTCAGCAGGTGGGGGAAGTTTTCTATCATTATTTCTTCAAATAGGTTTTTAGTATCTTGCTCTCTCTCTTCTTCTGGCACCCCCCTAATTCTGATGTTGGTACACTTGAAGTTGTCTCAGAGGCTCCTTACACTATCTTCCAAATTGTTGATTCTTTTTTCTTCTTGCTTTTCCAGTTTAATGTTTTCTGCTTCTTTGTACAGTGGTACCTCGAGATACGAATGCCCTAACATACGAGATTTTTGAGATATGAGCCATCCAGCTAGCGATTTTTGCTTTGAAATACGAGCAACATTTGAGATAGGAATAATCGCGCGAATCTGCTGGCTGCATATGACCCACCAGTTTACCACGACTCAAGCATCTCATAGTTTCCCATGCCTCAAGGTTACGGAATGAATTAAACTCGTATCTTGAGGTACCACTGTATTTCAAATCTTTGACTTGATTCTTGCCTTCCTCTACTCTGCTGTTAGGTCTCTGTATAATATTTTTTATTTCAGTCTGTGTTTTTAATTTCTAGTTGGTCCTTTTTCATTTCCTCTTGGGTCTTGCTAAATTTATCCATCTTTTCTAGGAAATTCTTGAAAAACCTTATAACCGTGGTTTTGAACTCTATATCCCATAATTTGTTTTCCTCATTTTTTTCATTTGTGATCTATTCCTTTGTCTCTGCATCTTCGCTGCTTCCCTGAGTTGGTAGAGTAGCTTTGTGTGTTAGGTGTCCTATATGGCCCAGTAACTCCACCTCCCGTTATCTGAGGTGGACTCTGTTGGTGCACCCTTTATGGACTGTGTGTACAGCCTTGTTGTAGTTAAGTTTTGATTGTTGTTGGTATCACTGGGGGGAATTGACCTCCAAGCCAACTGGTTGTGAGGATCAGCTGTGTCTGCGCCAGGAATACTTCTGTGCTGGAGTAAGCCTTATGATACAAAACTTGCAAAATTGC
Organism: Lasiurus borealis; assembly: GCA_004026805.1. Taxonomy (NCBI): domain Eukaryota; kingdom Metazoa; phylum Chordata; class Mammalia; order Chiroptera; family Vespertilionidae; genus Lasiurus; species Lasiurus borealis. Next base: position 6,821 of record PVJN01021253.1, on the reverse strand, counting down.
AAAAGCCTTTCTGTTTAGCTTGGATGGGGCGGAGTCTCAGGGCTGAGCAGACAGCATTGGCTTCCTATTAGCCCTGCCCTATGAGGGCCTGGATCTTAGTTTCCCTCGGTAATCACTGCAGCCCTCTCTGCGCACACTCTGGCTCGCACACCTCCAAGGCTGGAAGACTTTTGAGAAACACTATAGAAAAAATTCTAGTTTCCCTTGAACAGACTCTTGGTGGAAATATAGACATTACAGATGCAGCTGGTGGCATTACACTACAAAGTTTAAGCATGTGTTAATGGGAACTAGAATCATGGTGATCTTTCTTACATAGTAACAAATCTTAGTTGAATTGTGTCCTTCAGTTATGTGGAAAACAGAACTTGTATAAGATGAATTAGATTATTTTTCTAAGGAGGTTTCCAAGCAAAGTATTTAAGCTCTTTATCTGACCTTCAATTCTGAATGATAGCTTTGCTGGGTAGAGCACTCTTGGTTGTAGGTTCTTGCTATTCATTTGAATATTTCCTGTCACTCCCTTCTGGCCTGCATAGTTTTTGTTGAGAAATCAGCTGACAGTTATATGCATATCTCTTGTAGGTAACTAACTATTTTTCTCTTGTTGCTTTCAAAAATTCTTTCTTTGTCTTTTGCCCTTGGCATTTTAATTATGATGTGTCTTGGTGTGGTCCTCTTTGGATTCCTTTTGTTTGGGGTTTTGTGTGCTTCCTGTACTTGTAAGTCCATTTCTTTCACCAGGTAGGGAAAGTTTGTAGTCATTATTTCTTCAAATAGGTTTTCAGTATCTTGCTCTCTCTCTTCTTCTGGCACCCCCATAATTCTGATGTTGGTATGCTTGAAGTTGTCCCAGAGGCTCCTTACACTATCTTCACATTTTTGGACTCTGTGTTTTTTTTGTTTGTTTGTTTGTTTTTTGGTTTTGTTTTTCTAGTTGGGTGTTTTTTGCTTTTTCATATTCCAGATCTTTGGTTTCATTCTTGGGGTCCTCTAGTCTGCTGTTGGGTTTCTGTATATTATTCTTTATTTCCAACAGTCCTTTTCCATTTTTTTTGCATTCTCATGTAGATCCTTGAAGGTCTCACTAAGTTTCTCAGAGGTCTCATTAAGCTCGTTAGTGGTTTGTAGAAGATTCCTGAGTAACCTTATAAATGTGGTTTTGAACTCTATGTCCAGTAGTTTGCTTTCCTCCATTTCTTTCATTCATGACATCTTTCTTCACCTCCGCATTTTGGCTCTTTACCTTTTTTGATGGAGTGGCTTTGTGTGCCAGTTGTTCTTTAGGGCCCAGTAGCTCCACCCCAATCACCTGAGGTGGACACTCTTGGTGCACCTATCTGTGGGCTGGGTACACAGTCTTGCCTTTATTGATATTGGTACACTAGGAGGAAATGACCTCCAGGCCATTTGACTGTGAGGATTAGCTGTGTCTATTAATGGAAGAACTGCTGTGCTGGAGACACCCCTATGGGGCAGGACTTGCTTCAGTGGGACTTTGGTGCTCACCAAGTCTGCCTCTTTAGTGTGTCACTTATGTATGTGGGGAGTTGAAATCTGGTGTCATCTCACACTGAACTCTAGGTACACTGGTTCCTGGGTCTCCAAAAAGGTACAAGTCAGCTAGTGTTTGAGGCCACCCAGCAGGAGCTACAGGGAGATTTGCAGATTTCTCCTCTTTGCTTGGAGTTTGGAAGTTTTGGAGTTATTTGGTTAAGCTGCTAGAGGGCAGGCCATTCATTTGCAAAAGCCACTGCACCCAGCTGGGTGAGTTTATAAATTGGGTGGGGCAGGGTCTCAAGGAATCGCTAGAGTGTAGCAAACAGTTCTGGCTGCCAGTCAGCCCTCTCTGCCACATTCTGTTCTGTGTCCTGTGTCCCGTGCCCCAGCACAGTAACAACAATTTCTGTGTGCACCTCTGCGAGAGAGCCACCCTCCCTTTCTGACCCAATGGCTGACAGTCCAGTTTCTCCCTGTATATGTCTGGGTCCCCAGAATCTCACCAGAAACTGGAGTTCAGAGAAGTGGGGAACTTATAACTCCCTCACAAATGAAAAAAAATAGCACACACCAGCCCAATTCGTGCATGTCTCTGTACCTCTGCCTTTCTGAGCTTCTGCACGTCCTACCAGGTCTCAATGCACTGTTTTCTTTCCTTCTAGTAACAGAACTTCAACTCGGCCAGCTTTCCCGTTGTTCTGGGGGATAGTCATTTTGTCTTTTAGCTGTAGTTTTGGTCTGGTTGCAAGAGGCAGTATGTATAGATGTTTACCTTATGCTGCCATCTTGGTTCCTCTAGTAATTTTAAGTTTTAATAAAATTGTTAGTGATAGTTTTCATTTTTTTCACAGTATAAATTCTCTGCTTAGTGGTAAATATTAAATTAAATGAAGATAAAAATCAGGCTATTATTTTTCATTGACATTTATTTTATGTTAGTATAAAATTTGCTTTATCATATTAACCAGACATGCAAAATCTGCTAATCATTTCTAACTTACAGTAAGAGTTCACCTACTGTCACCTGAGGCAGTGGCCTCGTATCATGGTCTGTATACAATATTGTCCCGAGGTAAGAGTCCCACTTTAACATATTTTGGCATTGCAGCTCTTCTTTATCTGGACTAGATTCAAAACCACTAATGTCAAAAATAACATCAGTTTACAAAGAGCTTACAGCAGTGATGATTGTTTTAGTAAATGAGTCAACCTTAGGCAAGTGCCATTAGCTGGCTCTAATCCTATGTTAGGGCATTGTTTTTTGTGCTAACACTCATAACATCAGGGCTTGGATACAGGCAATCACAAAGAAGACTAGAAACCGGTAGTGGTGAACAGTCTCCTCTCTGCTGTAACACATGCAAAAAAAAGTAGGTATTTTAAAGTGTATGTTGATGAGTTAATGTCTAAATGAGCACAGCCACCATTTGAGGGCACTGGACCTCTTTACTGTACCTTTGAGCATTCTCATAAATGGAACCTAATGTAATTAACCTCATTGTAATATTTATTTATATTTATTTGTGTGACTAGCAAAGTAATTTGAAGTTAATAACAATAAAAATTAATCTAAAAAATTACTAAACTATACTAGTAAGCTAAGGGTTGAAAAGAAAGCAAGAAATAACAGGGGCAGTCGCGTGAACTTTGTAACCTTTGCCCTCCCCTACTAACTGATCTTATTTTCTTTGCTCTTTCTTTTTGCCTGCCTTTCCTTTTCCAAGTTTAAAGAAATCTGCCTGGTTGTTTTTACTCCCCATTCTCTCTTTCCCATCATTACTTGTGTGTCCCAAAAGTGGAGATTTTTAAGTTGAGGAAGGTAACTCTCTACACGTGGGCTGTTTAACTGAATGGCAGCTGAAAGATTATGAAGGAGGATGGCTGTAACTATGGTGACGATTTATCTAAGTTTACTTGGGACAGTCCCAATCTATGCCTATTAATAGCATCCCCTTCATTCTCAAAAATGTCCTGGCTTGGATGGTAAGTTACATGGCCAGCCTATTTACAACTCAGATGAGCTAAAGGATGGTGCAGAAAAATGTGGACACTCTGAAAGTTGCTGACAGTTGTTAAGGTTAAGTTAGTGTCTTATTAATTACAACAAGGAAAGATTCACCTTTCCTGACACAGGGCTCTCTGTGTCCTCTTCAGAACTTTCGCAGTTATTCTTATTCACATGCATGAACATTGAGCTACGCAGATTCTTGTAGAATTATAATAAATGAGAGGGCATTTTCAATACAATACTTTAAAGAAGTATTCCTAATAATAATTCTTATTGAAATTATATTTTAGAAATAGAAATAGAGATTTAGTAAAATGTATTCATGATGGATTTTTTAAATTTTCAAAGATTAAATAACTCTATAATTGCTAACAATTTAGATAGAGAAAATATTTAAATGTAAATTTGAAATGCTCAGGGAACAGCATAAAATTAATAGCGTGCTGTCTTTTGCAGATACTACAGTATTCTTTTTTAAATATAATTTCTGAGGGTGATTTGGTGTTATGTTTCAGTGTTTAATATAAAAATAAAAATTCTTGCCCCAAGCCAAGTTTTTATTCCCACTGATAGCAAGTCACTCATTTTTATAATGGAGAGTGGTATTAATATTTTAGAGAAATGTGATTGAATCCCAGGTAAAACTTTGTCTTCCCTTCTAACTCTAATTTTTTATGGTGGGTTGGGTAAATAAAGCTCATTGTGAAGAACTAGGTTTTAGACTTTCCAAGTAGAGTGTAATAGACAATATTCTCACATGAATATTGTGTTCAATTCTAAAATACTTAATGTAAGATTTCAGGAATTTTTAAAAAGGCTTTAGAGCTTATTATCAATAAAAGAAGACACAGAGGAGCAAAATATCTGATGAAAGCTGCCCAAAGCATTCCATACACAGTTTAGACATACAACTTTCAATTAGAGTTAACACAGTTTCAGTTTAATATCTTGTTACCTTGTTAATAATTAACATAAAGCAACAACCCCATCTGGACTATGAGATAATCAAACACAATTTCAGAAATCTTTATAGTACTTTTTCTTTTCTGTAAAAAACATTGTCCAAATATCGTAAGGGGTACTTTTGTTCAGTATTCCTTTTCCCAATTACGATTAGCATTTCTACAGGGTGAAATTTGTTGTTCAGTTCTGCTATTGTAAAAGTAACCTGAGGTTAATCATAGTATCATGCTTTCATTCTGAGTTTTCTTAATGAGATGTACTTATTGCTACAAGAAAGCATTCTAGGAAAAAAGTGGAGCCTGCGTCATAATTGTTGATTGATTTATGTATTTTTGCCATCCACCTAACTGAGACTATTAAATTACAGTGGTCAGTGCTATACTTAGAAATTAATAAAAATGGCAGTTATTTAGGGAAACAGTTGATGTTTTTCCAAGGAGACCTTATGTGAACAAGTAGAGGAAAGGGGTGTGGTGAGCTTTAACTGCTTCACTGCTGGGAGATTTACATGAAGAGCAGAGGACAGAGAAAGAGAAATCTACCTGCCAGTCCTATGTTTCCCTCACTTTAAGGGGTTTTACAGCTATTTATTCTGCATAAGTGGAATATACACAGGTTTCAGTGGTTTCATTCTTGAAAAAATACTGTTCCTGCTTAATTTGTGTTTTTTTTCCTTTATTGATTAAAGTATTACATATGTGTCCTTATCTCGCCCTCCACCCCCCACCCACTCGTGCCCTCATCCCCCTAGTGTCTGTGTCCCCTGGTTAGTCTTATATGCATGCATACAAGTCCTTTGGTTGATCTTTCTCCCTTTCCCTGCCTCTCCCCTGCCTTCCCTCTGAGGTTTGACAGTCTGATCAATGCTTCTCTGTCTCTGGATCTGTTTTTGTTCATCAGTTTATGTTGTTAATTATTTTCCACAAATGAGTGAGATCATGTGATATTTATCTTTCTCTGGCTGGCTTATTTTGCTTCGCAATATGATCTCCAGTTTTACCCATGATGTTGAAAATGGTTAGAATTCCTTCCTTTTTACAGAAGCATATTATTCCATTGCATATGTGTACCACAGTTTCCTGATCTAGTCATCTGCTGATGTGCACTTAGGCTATTTCCAAATCTTAGCTATTGTAAATTGTGCTATGTACATAGGGGTCCATATATTCTTTCTGATTGGTGTTTCTAGTTTCTTAGGATATATTCCCAGAAGTGGGATCACTGGGTCAAATGGGAGTTCCATCTTTAGTTTTTTTAGGAAATCCATACTATTTTCCACATTGGTGCACCAGTCTGCAATCCCAACAGCAGTGCAAGAGGGTTCCCTTTCCTCCGCATACTCGCCAGCATTTGTTGTTTGTTGATTTTTTGATGATAGCCATTCTGACAGGTGTGAGATGGTACCTCATTGTCGTTTTGATTTGCATCTCTCGGCGCATGTTTTCTTATGTCTCTTGGCCTCCTGTATGTCCTCTTTTGAAAAATATCTATTTGGGTCCTTTGCCCATTTTTTTATTGGATTGTTTATCTTCCTTTTGTTAAGTTGTATGAGTTCCCTGTTGTAATAATAAAACACCTAATCTCATTACTGCTAACACTACTGTATTTTCACATTTTGGACTGCTGGGCAGGTTCTATGCCTTGTTTTCCACTAAGGAAAAAGAAGAGCTCGTGGCTAGAGTCATGGGGTATCAGGGACCTTTGCATCCAAGAGACCTTGTGTAATGGATCTGGAGGGAGACAGGAGATTCAGCCTCCAGCTCTGACACTTGACCAACTCCTGGAAGGTTGCCTGAGCCTCACTTTAGCTATAAATGGGGACAACTCACACATTCTATCATACTCAGTGTATGAGGACAGGAGTGAAAACCTATGTGAACCCCCAAAGAGAATCTGCTCTTAGTGTTCACTAGGCAGAGCAGAGTATAACCCAAACAGAAAGAGAAGGGGCAATTGCTTTATTCTCCACCCTAAATAGGGCCCCACCAGGTGCTGAGGTCAACAATCTTCAGGTGCATTTGCAATTAGTCCTACTTAGAGGGCTTATGATAAAGTTTCCCTAAGAGAACAACTTTCTGGGGATGAGCATAAGACAAAATCTTTTAAGAAAATCTGAAAAGAAGTACCAGCCCTATGCCTTTCACTGGGTTCTAACCACGTGCTTTGGAGTCTTAACCTAGAAGCCCTTTAATTGCTATCGTTATTTTCTAGTCAGCAAAATATATGTTCACTCAAAGTAAAATATCCTATCAAATAAAAGAGTAATATGCAAATTGACCATACCTCCACTATACTCACAAGCCACACCCACCTGCCAATCTGAGCAGGTGTGCAAATTAACCCAACCAAT
>PVJN01021252.1:0-34897 GCA_004026805.1 Lasiurus borealis | reverse complement strand
TAGCGGCCCTCACTGCTTCGGCGTGTGAACCCTTGTGTGTGTGTATCTGTGTGTCTGTGATGGCATCGTCCCGCCCCCAGACACCCTTCTCAGACAGAGCCCCAAGTGTGAGATCACCCACAGCGTCTTCTCTGCCTTCTCCGGCGTGCCTCCCTCCCCACACAGAGGGAAGTCCCGGGGTGGGGTCTGAAGGGCAAGCAGCCTTGGTTCCCGAGGCTGCCGGGCCCGGAGCTGGCACAGAGGGGGTGCCAGACGATGACTGAAGAACACATGCACAGCTGGACATGTGAGGTCTTCGCTCTCTCCTTCCCTGACATTTCCAGGGAGGAGCAGGGGACGATTACAGTCCACCCCACCCTAGGAGGCAGTCCTGTCTCCGCTGTGCAGACTGGGACTGGGCTCTGGGCTCTGAAGGGGGCAGTTCAGCTGCCCTTACGAGCCCTGGGCTTCAGCCTCCTCTGCCAAGGCAGGGATGGGCAGGCAGGATGTGTAGGGCGCCCCACCCCTGCCACACCCCTAGGTGCATTCACCCCATCCCCACCGAAGACCCTCACCCCTTCCCTCTCCAGGAGCACAAGAAGTTCTACATTTCCGTGAGGATCGGCTACACCGTCGGCTACAGCCTGTCCCTCGCCACCCTCCTGGTCGCCATGGCCATCTTGAGCCTGTTCAAGTAAGGTCCAGCCTCCTCTGTCCTAGCCTCGTCCCCACAGAATGGCCTTGTACCTGGACCGGAGGGCGGGGCCTGTGCTCTGGACCGACACACCTGGAGCTGAGGCACTCGGAGGCCCAGCTGCCACGGTCGGTCGGTCGGTCGGTCGGGAAAGGGATACCTGGGACAGGGCCCCCGTTGGGGGCAGGACCAGCACTTGGGCCACGTGCTCCTCCCTCCGTACCCTTGCTCCGAGCACTGACAGTATTGGGTGGCTCTGCCCATGTCACACAGGAAGCTCCACTGCACCCGGAACTACATCCACATGCACCTCTTCATGTCCTTCATCCTGAGGGCGGCCTCCGTCCTCATCAAGGACCTGATCCTCTTCGACAACGACGAGCCAGACAACTGCTCCGAGGCCTCGGTGAGGACCTGGCCTGTCTGTCCTTTCTCTCTCTCTCTCTCTCTCTCTCTCTCTCTCTCTCTCTCTCCTCTCCATGGATGGTCAACCCCCCACCTGACCCTGCCTGTTAGCTCTCTGAGTCCCACTCCTGTCCCCACAATGGGAGATGGTGTCCCGCCATCTGGGGGTTCGAAGACCTTCCCCCCACCAATGAGAAACGTCTCTCTTTGATGGGAAATAAACTTCATGGCCAGAGCCCACAGCCACCGTCTCCCATCTGTCCTAACTCCCCATGTGACTTAGGACACGCCCTGCCTCAGTTCCCCCATCTGTACGAGGACTTCCAAGCTTGCTTTCAACTCTACCCAATGCCATCAGCAAGCCTGGGCTCTGCTCCCCACGCCACCCTTCCTGCATCCCCTGGCCATGTGGAGCCAGTCCAGACACACAGCCCCCCTCTTTTATTCTCCCCTGGCATCAGTTCGGGGGCTTCCTCGAGAAGAGAAATTAACAGAGCAGCTAAGAATTCACGCTGTCACTGAGGGGTCCGCCTGCAGGGGAATCTGAGCTCGGGAGTGTCCTGGAGCTAGGACAGAGCTGTAGAAACCCACCCGACTCCCACCCCTGCCCCAACTCCACGAGGGATGGCAGACCCAGTGCATGCTTTCAGGGGAGAGCAGTGCCTTCTCCCCAGAGTTGATCGGTGCCAGTGGAATCTCAGGCATCTCCACAAGGGAAGGGAAACCCCGGGGGAGCCGCTGGGCCATTCCCGAGCTCCTCAGAGGACCCAGACATCCGCAGTGCAGAGCCTGGGGACCGCCCGCAGCGCCAGCTCACTGGTTAAGGGCAATGGTGGAGGCCGGCTTCCCTACTCATTAGCAGCTCCGTGAAGCTTTTCGAAGGCCGGAGAAACGCACATAAACTGTCCGGTTAAAGAGCTGAGTTATTCTCGTAAAGCAAGTGTACAACGGGAGGTAGGCTGTTCTCTGAGGATGTTTCAAAGCCAAGGGCACAGAAAGGAAGAGTGGGAACCTGCGTTCCAGGTACTGGGAGGAATAGATGCCAGCGGGCTTCCTGGAGGAGGTGGCTTTAAGCTCTGGCTCACAGGTGGCTGGGCTTGATCTGACATGGGAGACTGTTTCTAGGAGAGCACAGGAGACCTTCTAATCAACCCAGAGCCCCTGATTGCCCTCCTCGGGGGTGACCTGTGACTCCTCCAGTGTCCTCACCTACCTGAGGAACCCATTCCTTCACCAGCTCCTCTAGCCATCCCTCCCTTCTCCATTTTTTCTTATTTCTTCTCCCTCCTCCACTTCTCTCTCTTTCGTCCCCAACACTCGTATCTGGGCCTACCCCACAGCCCAGAGCTCACATCCCCACCGTTCAATGGACTCTTGCAAATGGGAGCGAGAATTGCCCTCACACCACTTCCAGCCACCTTCAGTCCTAAGTGGAATAAGATGGATGGGGAGGGATGTTTAAGTGTAGGAGTAAGTAGGTAGATGGCTGGGTAAATAGGTGTGTGGATGACCGAGTAGATGGAAGGATAGATGGATAAAGTAAGAAAAAGAAAGGATAGATAATGGTAGAAGGGTGGGTGGGTAGATAGGTGGATGGACAGATGAGCAGGTTGATGGACAGGTAAGTAGATGAATGAATAGATAGATGGTTAGGTATCTAGATTGGTGATAGGTGTCTAGCGGGTGGATAGATAGATGAATGGAGAGATAGATAGGTGAGTGTGTGGATGTATTGGTAGATGGAATGATGAGATGATGGATGACTGCATGGATGGCAGATGGATAGGTAGACGGGTGAGTAGGTAATGGATGTCTGGTGAGTGCACAAGTAGATAAATGGATAGGTAGGAAGATGCATGGCTGGATGGGTAGGTGGTGGACAGATAAATAGATAAGATGATAAATTGCTAGGGTTATTAAAACCACAATTTTATTCCAAACCATCAGATGATCTCAAACCAAGGATAACTGGAAAACCACTGAGTGTATTTTTAAGGAGGTAATGCAAAAATAATAGATTAAATTGGCTGTACAGCAGCTGTGTTTGTCAACCCAGACAAAGCTGTGGGCAGGCGGGGCCCCTGGCTAGCCCCAGTGAGACCCCTCTCCCCCTCCTCCCCCGCAGGTGGGCTGTAAGGCCGCTATGGTCTTGTTCCAGTACTGCGTCATGGCCAACTTCTTCTGGCTGCTGGTGGAGGGCCTGTACCTGCACACCCTGCTTGTCGTGTCCTTCTTCTCCGAGCGGAAGTACTTCTGGGGGTACATACTCATCGGCTGGGGTATGGTTCTGGGGAGGGCTGCCCGGCGGGGGACATAGGAGACAAGGCCGGGGGAGCTTACTAAGGGGCAGGTGCCGACCCAGCCTGCAGTCTTAGGTCTTGCTGCACTGTAGGTCCTACCTGCAGGTCTCTAGCCAAGGGTTGATATAAGTCCCCTACATGGGTGACCCGGGGCAGGTGCCCTGAGGCTGCACCAGGGCTGAGCTGTGGGACAGACAGGTTCTAGGAAAACCCTTCCATGTCCCCTTCGGCCCTTGAAACCTGCGGGTGGGCACAGCCCCTCAGACACACCAGTGTCAGTCCTCACTAGAGCGTAGTGAGCAGCCGATGCAGCCATACAGCCCTAGTAACCCACCCTGTTCTCTCTCCCTCCCTCCCTCTGGTTCTTCCTCCCTCACCTCTCCCTCATGCCCTCTCTCCCCGCCTCCCATGCCCTGTCTTTCTCCTCCGGCCCTGACAGGGGTACCCAGCACCTTCACCTTGGTGTGGACCATCACCAAGATCCATTTTGAGGATTTCGGGTGAGCTGTCACACCTATCCCCTCCTCCTAGCTGCCATCCCTTGGGGCAGAGCCCCTGGGTGGGATATGGGGGGTAAGGGAATGTTGGGAGCATCAGACTCTGGGCCCATGCCTCTGAAGGGACAGGGGGCAGAGGTGGGGAAAACGGAGAGAACTGTTGACCGTCTCTCCTTCTCCCCTTCCCTTCCCTCCCCTGCCCAGATGCTGGGACACCATCAACTCCTCCATGTTCTGGTGGATCCTAAAGGCCCCCATCTTCACCTCCATCTTGGTAAGACCTCCTCCTGCTGCTTAGCGATGGGGAAACTGAGGCCCCGAATGGGTAGTCAGCCTGCTTCAGGTCATACAGGAAACGCAAGTCTGGGTCAGAACTGAAACCTAGGCTTCCCAAGGCCTAACGCAGGGTGGCCCCCCTCCCTATGGCCTGCGGGGTGCATTTTCCCTCTAGCGTAGAGAAGAAGGATTGGGAGGCCCAGGCCTGAGGGATAGATGGGAAGTAGAGTTCCCAAATGACTTGCCCCAAAGTGGGGAGAGCTAGAGGACCCGGGAGACAGGGTGGGCAGCGGGGCCCGAGGGACGAGACGGGCCATCCGCCCAGGGAGCCGGACAGTCTTCTCTCTCTGACTCCCCACCTTGGCCTGCCACCCCCAGGTGAACTTCATCCTGTTCATTCGCATCATCCGAATCCTGGTGCAGAAACTGCAGCCCCCGAACGTCGGGAAGAGTGACAACAGCCCGTACTCGTGAGTGTGACGCCAGCGCCCTGGCTCTCCCAGAACCCCCAGGCCCGGTCCTCTAAGCATCCCACGTCTCCACTGCGCCTCCCTCCAGAGTCACCAACAAGCCACGTTGCCCTTGCCCACCTCTACCCCATGGCCTGGCTCAGTCCACAAGTGTCCCCTGCCCCAGCCCCACCGGGCCAGGCTCAGGAGTCGCACGTCTGCTTCTCCTGCAGTCACCTTCCCTGGCAGGCGATGTGACCCTATGCAGATCTGCTGCCAAGCCAGGATGCTGCAGGAGACAGTAGACAACCCGTGTCTTGCCCACACTGAGTGCCCAGTCCCTGGCACGTGCCTGGCACAGAAAAGGGGGGCCAATAAATGCAGCTGATGAATGCCAATAAATGCAGCTCACACATGAGACTGGCATTCCCGGGGTGCCCACCTTCTCTCCTGCCGGGTGTGGCGGCGGAGCTTCTCCCAGTAGCTGGAGGGAAGGCCCTGCAGGGGGCGGAGGTCTGCCCAGGGCTAGGACCTCAGCCGGCCCACCCTCGCTCTCTCCGTTTGCCTGTGGGCCTTGTTTTTCCTAACATTGAGCTGCTCGAAAGGGCTAGAATCCGCAGCTAAGAACGCTGGTCAGTGCCAGGTCCACGTGAGTGAGATGGAAACCGAACAGCTGTCGGCAGGCGGGGGACAGCAGTCGGAGACGGAGCTCCCCGAGGAGGGCTGTCAGCTCCCACTCTCCACCTCCCCATGAGCCTTCAATTTAAAAAGAGCTTCCATCTGTCGGCCTCAGCGGCCGGGATAGGTTTGCAGCCAAGGAGGGGTGGGGAGGGCTGGGGATCTTGGCATGGCTGGGAACTGGGTCCCGGAAGGAATGGGAGGGGTGAGGCCAGAGGCCCTGCCCCCCATTTGCTGTGGGACCTCAGTCTCCCTGGGCTGATCACCAAGGCAGGAGAGAGAAACACAGAGACCCCTCCTCCACTCAGACCTCTCCCCGTGGAGAACTGGTCTCCTGGGTGCATTGCACTTCAGAGCGCCCACAGCACCTCTGAGGCCACAGTGGTCCCCTGTCTGTAATCTGACCTGGTGGCGCATGCATTTACCCCATTGCACAGGCTGGGGAAACTGAGGCCAGGAGAGGGAATCGGGTCCTCCTGTTGCCTGAGAACTTCTCCCCACGGGCTGCCACAGAGCCTGGACTTCCCACCGTCACGCATCCTCCTCAGGGTTCCGCACTGGCCCTCCTCTTCACTCCTCCAGAAGGATGAGAATAGAGGGGTTTCTTTCTCCCTCATGCTCCCCCCAGACTCGGAGGGCTGGGGGCAGGAGGGCAGAGACACCTCAGATATGGAACAAGACACTTTCCTCTCCCCCATCATAGTTAGGGGCCAGCAGTTCTCCCTCACCCATCCTGGTTGTTGTGGAGGCCTCTCGTGTCTAGAGGGATGGACACACCGACTCACTGCCCGCCCCTCTCTGCCCCCAGGAGGCTGGCCAAGTCCACCCTTCTGCTGATCCCCCTGTTCGGAATGCACTACACCGTGTTTGCCTTCTTCCCCGACAACTTCGAGACTGAAGTGAAGCTGGTCTTTGAGCTCGTCGTGGGGTCGTTCCAGGTACGCACTGCGGGCTCCGGGCCTGCGGGGAGTGCCGCCCTCTGCCCCCGGATCCCGGTCTGGTCGCCGTTCTGAGTATTGATTAGGCACCTGCTGGGTGCTTAGCCCTTGCTGAGCCAGGAGAACACAGGGCCGGGGCCGGGGGTTGAGCAGGGCTAGGGGCTCCTGCGGTCTGCCTACCTCACCTCCCCGTTCCCTTCCTCCCAGGGTTTCGTGGTGGCTGTCCTCTACTGCTTCCTCAACGGCGAGGTAAGCCCCGCCCTCCCAGACCTTGGGGTCCAGAAACGCAGGTGGGATATGAGCAAAGCGAGGATGGGTTACACCTTGCTACGCCAAGGGTGGTCCTCAGACTAGTAACTCCATGGTGGCGGCATCTAAGTCCTCGTTAAGAATGCTGGTGTCTGGGCCCACTCCAGACCTGCTGGCTTAGGATCTGCATTTTAAATAAACTCGGAGTTGGACAAGTGCCTTGATGTTCAGGGGCTGCGTGTAGAATGAGTTGGGGGGTGGGGACGGGAAGGGGTAGCCGGTGAAGGATGGGTTACATGAAGCTTTGTAACCAAGGCTACAAAGCGCACAAGTCCGTTCGGATGAGCTTGGGTGCTCTGGAGGGCAGGGATGGGGATACAGTCACCCCAGGCAGCATCCCTCTCCATCCCCCGACTGCATTCTCTCCTCCTCTCAGCCTCCCCCCTCCCCTACTCCAAGGCCTTGATTTGACCTTGGCCCCCAGCGTGCCAACTCTGTATCCCCAAAGAGAGCATCAGGGTCTCTGGATTTAGACTCCCCAAGAACATGTGACCTGTTGGCTCGGAGTCCTAACTCGAAGAGGTGGAAGGTGGGGAGGCTTTGCGGGTGTGACCCCCCTCCCTTCTCCCAGGTGCAGGCAGAGCTGCGGCGGAAGTGGCGGCGCTGGAACCTCCAGGGCATCTTGGGCCTGGGCCCCAAATACCAGCACCCACACGGAGGCAGCAACGGGGCGACCTGCAGCACCCAAGTCTCCATGCTGACCCGCGTCAGCCCCGGGGCGCGCCGCTCCTCCAGCTTCCAGGCCGAAGACTCCCTGGTCTGACCCCGGAGGACAGAGGGCGGCCGACCGGGGCGAGTGGCCCCAACCCTGGGCTCGGAGGCTGGCCTGGCCCCAGAAGCCCCGGAGAACGCTGCCTGGGGAGAGGGAGCCCTGAGAGATGCACCCTGGAAGATGGGGGGTGGAGCTCAGGCATCAGACTCCTCCCCCAATGGCTCTCTGCCAATCAACGGAAGGAAATTTGCATCCTCGAGTGACTCCGCCCTCTCGTGACTTCACCGAAGAAGGCAACCACCCACCCCCAGGCAATACAGTGGGAACATGGTTGACCAAGGCCTTGCTCACCCCCTCCCCAAAGGTCCCCCGACGCCACCACCTCATCAGTGCCTGAAGTTCCAACCTCGCTGTCCGCTTCCTTGGGGGTCAGCATCGCCCACCCTTCAGCCATCTCTCTGAGGATGTGGTCCCCTCCCCAGGGCCCTTCTAGCTGCCAGGTCCTCCAGGAGGTAAATGATGCCGTTGTGACGTGGACTTCTAGTTTGGGGAGCACCGCTCCCTTCAGAGTCCCTGCTGAAGTGGGGTGGTCTGAGGATGATGGGAACAATTCGAGGGGACTGCCAGCAGCCCCACCCATCCCTGTGGGTGGTGGGAGCCGCCCTCCGCTGCCTGCCTCTGATGAGCCAGCCATGAGAACGAGGCTCAGAGATGTGCACTCCTGGTCCCTCGATCCTCCCACCAGCCCAGCACTGTGGCAATGCCTGTCCCTGCGTCCTAGAATAGGAATCTGAGCCTCACGCGGGAGCAGGGAGCCGGCCTGGTCACCCCGCAGGGTTTGAACTCCGATCTGACTGACAGGAACGCGAAAGCACAGACTTCTTACCGCTGCCTTTTCTACCTTATAACATGCTGGATCCTCTTGGTATTCGTCTCACCGCTCCTTGTTGTGGCCACCGTCCCTGTAACCAACCCCAACCCCACCCCGCCTGGCCCTCCCTGGCGTGCGGCTGAGGCGTCCTCCGGCCCGGGTGTCATCCGTACCACGGCCTGGCCGTCACGGTCTCGTGTATCTGCGCCGCTCCTCTGTGGCCCTGGGCCTTCCAGCCCAGCCCGCAGCCGGAAGACCCACGTTCGTGCAATAATAAATGTTGTTGTGTTGGCTTCGTTTCCCCGCTGGTCGGTGTTCCTGGGTGACCTCAGGCCGGGGACTAGCTTCCAACTTGCTGCCACCCCACCCCCAGGAGGGGTACACAGAAGCTGGAAGCTACCACCCCTTCGATTCCGGGCAGCAGTGCATGCCATTTTGGGGGTCACATGTTCTAAGGGTCTCCCACTGGCATCTCACAGAGGGGGAGTCTCCCTTCTGAGTGCGAAGAAGGCATACCGGGTCTTCACTGTGTCCTCCCGCCCCTGAATCCAGCCAAAAGGACAGTTCTATGGGATCAATACAAAACAGCAGATAGCCGCCCGCACCCCTGGAAACAGCCAAGTGTGTGCATTTCCCCGGCCACATCCATTCCTGCAGACCAGGAGCCCAGCGGGTAGGAGATGCCCAAGTGCTATTGCCAGTGTTCAGCCAGAGGAGGAAGACAGGACAGGACAAATGTCACCGTCCACATGAGTGAGCCCTCGCCGGTCTGGCTCCATGGAGAGAGCGTTGGCCCGCAGACGGAAGAGTTACAGGCTCCATTCAGGTCAAGGGCGCCTACCTCCAGGGCAGGCTCAATCCCCAGCCCTGGTCGGGCGTGTGTTTCTCTGTGTGTGTCTCTCCCTCTCCCTTCCACTCTAAAAATCAACGTGAAATAGCCTTGGGTGGGGATTAACCGAAGAAAGTGAGTGAGCAGAGGAAACAGCGGGAAGAGAAAGGTGTGGACAGAGGCAGGAGGATGAGGTGGATGGGGTCAGTCAGCAAGGGATGCGATGTCTCCAAAGCCATTGCCGGAGCGACCGAGGCTCCCACTTTCTGCAAACGTCCCAGGAGGCGTCTTGCTGCAGGAGCAGGAAGGGAGGCCAAGTTGGTAAAAAGAGACCAGAACAGGCTGGCGCAGGCTCAGGTCCGCCTGCGAGACACCGGTGCCAGCCCAGGACTCACCAAGGACGGATCAGACCAGCACCCGGAGGCCCGGAGGCCCGGTCAGGGGCGGTCAGGCCCAGGAAAGCGTGCCTGTGAGCTGAGAGCAAGGCACCCCAGGGAAATGCCCTTTGGCCCGTGGTCCAGCATGTCCAAGAGTAGCAGAACCTCTCGGTCTAGCCCCACGCTCTGTGCCTGCCCTGTGCGTGTCAGCTGCAGGGCAGAGAAGGAGGCCGCGCCCAGCTTTGACCTCAGGCACTTCCTGGCCTGCTGGGGAGAGAGTCCTCAGCACCCTCTCTCCCCTCCCCCTGCCTAGGCCAACAGTGGGGTGCGGGTCAGGTGGGGAGAGCTGGGCTCCATTCTTCCCTGGCTCCCGCCCCTGTCCTCCAAGGCACCGGGAGGAGGGACGGGGACCAGGCTGTATGTCCGTGCTCCTCTCACCCAGCTGTGCTATGCCTCTCGCTCTCTCTGGTTTCCTTCCTCCCCCCTCCCGACTGGGGACTCCCTGCCTGGCTGCAGAGACCTCACCCACCCCATTCTGCTCCGTAAGGTCTAGAAGACCGGCCCTGGCCTTCTAGTCCTGATTCTGGGCCTATTTCTCAACCTGCATAATCGGGGAGGGTGCTGGACGGCTTAGCTTTGTTCCTGGCTGAGGCTCGGGTGGCTAAGGAAGAGGAGCCTGCCCAGGCCTCTGCCACCTGCTTTGTCTCCTGGGCTCAGTGAGGGGGGGAGGGAAGAGGAGAGCAGCTGGAGGGGCGCTCCAAGCATCCAGGGGCCAAAGGATGGCCAGAGGATGAAGGCTATGCAGAGAACGAGCAGAGAATGAGGGATGAGCTCAGGCTGGTAGAAGAGGGGGAGGAGAGGAGGGGAAACAGTAATGGGAGGAGCCAATAGATCCCAGAAGCAAAATGTTTGCAGAGGCAAGGGCAGTACCCCACCTCCAGATAAGGACTGACACCATTGACTGAGGGGTGTAAAGACCAGGAGGCCCACAGACTAAGTGAACCCGGCCTCTCCAGGGCTTGAAATGCCCATTAGGGGGTCATGGCTTTAGGGTAAGGGGAGGGCTCTGAGGTTGGAGCAGAGTTACCAGCCAGGAGGGTGGAAAGGGAAAACACAGAGAGACGGGGATTGGGCAAAACAGGGGGGGCGGGGGGACAGCGGTGGGCTCCTCCCTGAGAAGGGCCAGCAGGTGAGCAGCCCAGCGGGGGGAGGGCGTTCAGGAATAAGGAGAAGCTGAGACACGGTCTTGGGCTGGCACCAGCCATAGGCGGACATCCAAGCTGCCTAGGAAGAAGGGGTGGAGTGGGGCTGACCACACAGAGAATCTACTGCACCCCCTCTTCCTCCATCTCTAGGGCCCTCCCTGCTGCCTTGCAGGGCACTTATCAAGCCAGACCAGCTCATCTCTATCGCCACCTGGTGGGTACCTCCAGGACCTCCCCCAGGCTGGCTCAGGGCCCCCAACACCTGGGAGGCCAGATGACACCTCTCTCTCCTCAGCTCCATCTCAGTGAGAGGGAAGAGGAGGAGATGGGGAGTCTACAGGCGGGGGGACTCCGGGGACCCAGGAGACCAGAGCCTGGCCCTTGGACCAGGCCCTTGACCGCAGTGGCACACAGACCCCAGCGGGGTTCCCCACTGTCTTGTCCCTCACCCTTGACCAAGCTCTGACCCAGTCCTTGCAGGCAAAAGCCAGTTCACTGCGGGGGTCACCTCCTGGGAAGACAAGGACAAAGAGCCTCCCACCGTCCTGGCAGAGCAGGTCACCGAGGCCTGGATGGCAGCAGGTAGGTGACATGTGGCTGGTTCCTGCCACTCCAAGCAGGGCGGCCTGTCTGCCATCAGAGTGGGCTGGGGGCAGCTTCCCCGGTGAGGTGACATCAGGAGGCGACGTCTCTGAGAGCTAATAGACTAATATCTATTAGTCTGTGGGTCCCAGGGGGGTATAATGAGCACAAGGGACACCCCAGTCCAGGGAGCAGGTGCTGGGGCCTCCACAACAGGAGCCAGTGAGGCCAGAGGGAGAGGGTGGGTTGGGGCCCACCTTCTGGGTAAAGTCGCCCCTCTGTCATCAAGGTGAGGAAAGAGGGGGAGGGGTGGGTTTGGGAAGATGCTGACCTGGTGGTTTGGGACCCGCCGAATGTCATGTCTGTGGGGCACCTGGGGAGAAGCCCTAAGGCTGTCGGAACCAGAATCTAAGTCAGCAGGACCCAAGCAGGGGGTGGGGAGAGCAGGGCAGCCCCATGGGGAAGAGGTGCCCACGGAGTCTGTCCCCAGGCACCTCCTGCTGGTGTGATGGGCCAGGGTGGTTAGGTGCCAGGCTCCTCCCCGACCCCCATTTCCCACCGCTCACCCAGAGCCTGTTTGAAGGAGCAATGACCCTGCTTCCCCCCACGTGGGAACGGGAACTGCTCTTATCTCTCCAGGGGGAGGGGGCCGGGGCCACAGCTGGCAGTCATTAAACACCCTGATCGGGCTGAGATATTAATAGCCGGGAGTCAATGGCCCCGGAGACACCGCCTCCCAGGAGCGGGACCGTAACCTCAGGGGCCATGGCAAGGAGGAGGAGGAGGAGGACGGGCCATCCCAGCAGCCCCCAGCCCCCATGCAGGACGGACAGGGTAGCCAGAGTCCAGAGAGAAGGAAAGGGACTGGCCTGGACCACCAGCAAGTCATTGGTAGGGCCCGGCCTTGAACCCAGTTTTCAAAACCCCAGAGAGGCCGGTTTGGCTCAGTGGATAGAGCGTCGGCCTGCAGACTGAGGGGTCTCAGGTTCGATTCCAGTCAAGGTTATGTATCTTGGTTGCAGGCACATCCCCAGGGCGGGTGTGCAAGAGGCAGCTGATCAATGTCTCTCTCTCATCGGTGTTTTTGACTTTCTATCCCTCTTCCTTTCTCTCTGTAAAAAATCAATAAAATATATATTTTTTAAAAAGCAAACAAAAACCCCAGGGCCTGGCTTCAGCGTGAGGACTGTCCCAGCTGAGGGTCACTGGGTGTGCCCTGTGTAGACCCCAAGTAGAGCAGACCGAGCTGGCCACGCTGATTCTTCAGTCTCTTTCCTTAAAAACCTTGGTATCTTGTTAGTCGTGCATGTTTGCCTTGGTTTGATTTTTTTTAAGATAAGTTATCCTGATTACTGAGTTCTGTGCCGCCTCCTTGAACTGTACACCCCGAGGTGAGTGCCTCCCTAGCTCAGCTCTGAGGGCGCCCAGCATTGCTGAGTCCCCTCGGGCCCACAGCTGCCGCCTCCTTTCTGGACTTGAGATGGCACCCCCGCCCCGCCCTTCCCGGCCTCATACTGGTGCAGCGGCCTCAGAGGAGTATAACTGCCAGGCCCGGGGGAAGCGGACTCGATCGGTTTAATATCCTTCCAGTATTAACATCATGACGCCATACGACCAAAAGTTGCTGAGCACCAACCTGTGTGCAGAGTTTCCGGCACTGAGCACGTGAGGCAGAGGCCCTGCCTCCCCGGGCTGACCTGTCATACATGCGAGCAACGTGAGGAGCACGCAAGCAGGAGGAGGGGCTAGATGAAGGGGGTGATCATAGGAGGTCTCCCCAAAGCGGGGACAGTGGAGCAGGAGCAGGTCTCCCCCTTCCTGATAATCAGATGATTTTATTTTTTAAGAAATACTGTTTATTGGTTTTGAGAGAGAGAGAGTGGGGAAGGGAGAGGGAGACAGAACATCTATGTGAGACAGAGAAAGGACTGGCTGCCTTTTGCATGTGCCCTGACCGGGAATCGAACCGGCAGCAGCAGCCACACTAGGGGTTGGGGCCTCAGTGTCTCCCCATCTCCCCTAGGGACTCCGGAGCGCAGGCACCTGCAGGGGATGCCTGCCTGGACATGGGGAGCCCTCCATCGCAGCAGGGACCTGGGCCCCCAGACTCCATCCGGGCGTGGGTGCGGACCAAGAGGTCCCCCCGCCTCGCCGGCTCGGTGTCCTCGGTGCCAAGTGATAGAGAACAGGCAGCTCTTGACAAAACTAATATTTACTCTTCAAATGGGAGCTGGCACAGGCCGCTTCCTGCGACCGGCGTCGGGCTCGCCCGCGGGATGGACACCCAGGAGGCACTCCGGGAGATGGGCAGAGGCCCCAGGACGGCGGCATCCGGGATGAGACCGTGTCCTCGAGACGGGGACAGCGTGTTCCCAGGAGCCAGCCCACGCAGCACAGCTCCGCTCGCACACCTTCAGGGCGGATCCCCGGGAGTAAGGTCGTGCCCGAGCCGGCCCGTGTTCCTGGCCCCCGGCTCCCCCCCCCGGGCCCCCGCTCTGATCCGAGGGGCCTCAGCCAATGTGCCTTCGAGCAACCCCCGGGGTTCGTGGTGGTCCTGGTCCCTCCACCCCTTCCAGTTCCACCCTCTTCGGCGTGGCTTCCCCCGGCTCCCTTGGCCGTGGGGCCAGAACAGGCTATTTCAGGGGCACCTCCGTCCCCCCGCAGCTGTGCTCCCGGTCCCTGAGAGAGCCCGTCCACTCATCGCCTCACGTGGGAAAGAGCGTCCGCCAGGAAACTGCTTGTCAGACGGCCTGACTCTTGGAAGGAGCGAGTCCCCGGTGGCCCAGGCCCGCTCCCACCCGCCTGCTTTTCCCTCCGGAGTGGCCTCCTCCCCACTCTCCCTGTCCTGTGGCGCCCAGAAGCCCTCCCCGATCATGGGAGCCCTGGCCTCGGCTTCAGTTCCCCTCCTAGGCACCGCCGAAGCAGCCCTGGAGGCGCAAACGCCCTGGCAGCGTGGGGGGTACAGCGCCCCCAAAGGCGGGCCTTCTTGGCCTCCTGGAGTCAGGAGGCCTGGGCACCCCCAGGGCAAGCTCCCCAGGCGCAAGGCAGGTCCCTGGCTCTCCCAGGGCCCTCAGGAACCGACCGACCGACCACTGACCCTCTCTTATTATTTTTTAAATTCCTCACCATCTCCAGACCCAACTCCCATACTCCTGGTCCTGTGTAGGCAACTGTTCAAATGCATTAAACATGTGTATATGGTTTTTTTTTTAATCCTTACCTGAGGACATGCTTAGAGAGAGGAAGTGGAGATGGGGGCGGGTGGGGGGGGGGAGAGAGAGAGAGAGAGAGAGAGAGAGAGAGAGAGAGAGAGAGAGAGATACACTGTTCAGTTGCCTTTCATACCTGTGCCCCGACCTGGGATGGCATTTGCAACCCAGGTCTGTGCCCTGATCAGGAATCAAACCCACAACCTTTCGGTGCATGGAACCACACTCAACCAACTGAGTCACTCCAGCTGGGCTGAACATCTATCTTTTTCAATATGTTCTTACAAAGCATGTTATTATTTTGTGTGCAATACATCTAATCATATAAATGTTATTTTTCACTCAGTTCTATGTTTTGAAGCTCCATCCACATCCCACATTACATGTAAGCCTGGCACATCTGCCTGTTGCATGGTGCACATTGTGTGTCCACAACCGGCACACAGATGCTTTCTGCCAACACCAATGATGCTCGGGAAACACTGATCTTCATACGTGTCCCCTTAAGGATCTACGGAAGCATTTGCCAGGGATGTAAAACCAGGAGTGGAGTTTCCAAAAGGCATGGAGGTACACACTGCACTGGGGCAGGCAGCTAGATCAGCCAGCCTGAGCTGCCGTAACAAAGGACCACAGGCCGGGTGGATGGAAGAATAGGCATTTATTTTCTCACCGCCCTGGAGGCTGGAAGTCAGAGACCAAGATGTTGGCAGGTTGGTTTCTCCTGAGGCCTCTCTCCTTGGCTTGCAGACAACCACCTTCTTTCTCCCTGTTTCCCACGGCCTTCTCTCTGTCCACGTCCATGTCCTAAGCTCTTCTTTTCCTTGTTGTTGTTTGGTTAATCCTCACCGGAGGATATTTTTTTCCATTCATTTTTTTAGAGAGAGTAGAAGGGAGGGGAAGAAACAGAGAGAGAGAGACTGATGGGTTGCCTCCGCCACAGGCCCCAAACATGGCCAGGAATCAAGCTTGCAAGTGAGGTGCAGGCCCCTGACCGGAATTGAACCTGGGATCATTCAGTCTGTGGGCTGACGCTCTAACCACTGGAAAACCAGCCCTCCTGGCACCCTCTGTGGGCCAAGATTCCTTGTGGTGTGTGGGTGCTGCCAAGGGGTAGACAGCACCTCCTTCCCAGCCCGGGGGGGAAGGAGCTCTGGGCCACACTGGACTGGCTCCCTGGGCTGGGCCTCAACTTCCCCAACCCGCGCAGTGCGGGATCTGCCAACTCCAAACCCCAGAACTCAGGAACTCAGATGTTTATTCTGGAAGTCTCTGCCCTCCTCGGAAAGATTTCATGCAGGACAGATGGCGGAGGGAGGCTGGGAGCGTGCGTTTCCCCACGTGTTGAGAGCGTGATCAGGAGAGGTGGGTGCCTTGCTTCCTTTCTGGGAACGTTGTCAGCTGCCCGGGAGGACCTCCGCAAAAGGGCCCGGTCCCCAAGACTGGCTGGCAGCGGTGCCTCCTGGTGGTCATCTCAAGATGGGTCTGGTCTTGGCAGATAACTCACACCGTTACCCTCAGAGTAGCCAGGAGCCCGGAGCCCAGGGCGGGGAGGGACAGAGCCTGCAGGAAGGCAGGCCTCCACCCCCAGGGCAGCGCTGCCACTGCTCTTCCCGTGTTTCCCAGGGGTGTCTGCACCCCAAGGGCTGGGATTAGCGCTGAAGACTCTGGGAGACCTTGCACCTGTCTAGACTCCCCTGGACAAGAGGACCTGACTTTTCCTTCTCACAGCACACCCCTCCTCCATTAGGCCAGGCCCAGGGAGGTAGACCCACAACTCAGAATTTTTCCCACAAACACAGACACACGGTTAATAAGCACCTTGGATTTATTCTCTCCCCACCCCCTTCACGCCTGAAGCCACCTCATTTAATGTACATATACACAGTATATAATGCCGTACAACATTCTCCACACACATGAACACAGGTTTAGGTTTGTTAAAGAGTACCCATCACTTGGTCAAAATAGATCTTTGTTATTACATGAAAACAGAAAGCATTCAGAAGGAAGATGTGAAATGGATGCCCTGGCCCAATCAGCCCCGATGGTTTATGCTCTTCATAGGAAAGTCCACTGAACGAAACGGAACCCTGGGGGCCAGGTGAATAACGCATTAATAAGCACTACTTCTGAAGCAACCCCAGAACCACCCAGGCAGAAAGGGCAAAGGAGGTCCTACGTACCAAGCACAGGTTCGAGGAACAGAATGGATTTGGTAAGTTTACCCTAAATAACAGGCGCTGGCGGGCAACAGCCCCGCCGTGGGTACACACAGCCAGATGTTTCCATATCCGGCTATTCCCAGATTTTCCTGACAAGCCCGTTTCCACAGGTCCCCTGCCAATGACGTTGCCCCAGCAACGGAATCTGACATCACGGCACCCCCCCCCTCCCCCGGGGAAAGGCAGAGCTCTCCTCGGTTAGGGACAGGCCTCGAGGTTGGGTCCCTGGCTCTCTAGGACAGGCCTCAACCACAACCAGCACAAAAACCCCCTCCTTGCCCCCCGCCCCTGGGTCCTGGAGGACCCTACACCCACGGTGCCAAGCGCTCTGAGCCTGGAAGGCAGGGGTACAGGGCCAGGGGGCGGAAGAGAGGCCGCTACCTTTCTGGGGGTGCAGAACGAGGCCATGCACACGGTAGTACATACAACAGTGGTTCTCCACCTCCCTAAGGCCGAGACCCTTGCATACAGTTCCTCATGTGGTGGTGACCCCCAACCATGAAATTTTGCTACTGTGATGCATCGTGATGTAAATATCTGCATTTTCCCATGGTCTTAGGCCACCCCTGGGAAGGGGTTGAGAACCGCTGACATACAATGTCCCTTTTCCTCAAGGCCGGCAGACACGGCTGTGCTGAGCTGCCTGAAGCAGGCGAAGGATCTCTGTGCGGCGGGGGAACGCAGAGCCTTCCTCCTGCGCACAAGGGCTGGGTTCACCCGGGATTCTCCCCGCTGCCCTTTTGTTCTCAGGGGAGCAGCCAGGGAGCAGGCTGAGGTTATCACCTTCCCCGGAGGAGGACGCTGGGGCCGGCGGGCAGTGACTCACCCCCTGTGGTGTGGCACGTCAGAGCCACGCTGGCCGGCACGCTCCCTCCCCAGCCTCGCCCTCCAGGGCGCACCTGCTCTCTGCTGCCGCTCCTCTGTGAACACTCAGGCACGGGCGGAGCTCCCTGCACCGGGGCCGGATGCCTCGCAGGAACAACGGAACGGGAACCGTTAGAGCCGGGCACACGAACGGTCTTACCCAACGCTCCCATCCCTGCCCGTCCTCCGGCCTCTGTGCCGGCTGAGCCCGCAGCGGGCTCTCGGAGGGCCACCTGCATCCATGTTTCAATGAGCGGCCGACTCCTTCAAGGAACGACCCATGGCAGCCCTGGATGGGGGAGCAGCCCGCAGCCCCCATATGCCAAGGGGCAGCTGCCATCTTGCAGCAGACAGAGAGCCCCCAGCTCTGACCCTCCGCCCCCTGCTTCCTGTGCCCCAAATAGCTGGCCTGGCTGGTTGTCGTCTATGACTCTGAGCAGTGCTGGCACCAAAGCGATGCTTCCCTCTGAGACCAGGCCCCCAGGGGCGTGCTGGAGCTCCTTGGGGTACACAGGGAGCGGGCTGGGTTCAGTGCAGCCGGCCCCTCTCTGAAGCTCCTGGACCCACCCTGTCAGTTACAATGAGAGGTGCCTTTCCCACCCCTCCAGGGTCCAGGGCAGGAGTGTGGGGCAGAGGTGGCGAGAGGAAGGGAGACTGAGAGAAGGGCATCTGGGAAAAAAATGGAGCTCAAGTGAGGTTGACAGAAATGACAGAATGAGGATTAAATGTTTCTTTTCAGGACTCCGCCAAACAGCCTTCTCACAGCCCTCGGAGATCTTTACAATCCTGGGCCCTGGCTCTCAGTGCCCGTCAACGGCGCTCACATCCCTCCCGCAGCCAGGGGGCCTCTAGTACCAGAGGGAACCCCACCCCAAATGGGCCGACTGTCTCCACTCAGGAAGAGGACCTGGTCACAGCCATGCTGGCCCGGGGAACCGACGGCCACCAGAGTCCCTGTGCCTCCCCCACGGCATCCCGGGGGAAGGGGACACCCTGCCGGAGAGCCAGAGCCACATCCCTGCCCGCACACTCGACGGGACACCGCACCCTGACGCTCCTGACCTTGCCGCATCCGCTACCAGAAGGCACTTTTAAGGTTTCATTTTCATCCTGTCCCAGACCTCACCCTGTGAGGCAGGGGAGCGGGGGCCTGGAACCACGGGGAAAACAAAGATGGCGGAACGACCTGACTCCGTGGTTAACGACAGCCGTGTGCAGCCAGCTTTCCGGCGCTGAGGGTGACCTGGGGGGGAAGGGGGGCTGGACCAAGTCACCCCGAGCTGGGATTTCCCTTGAACGAAATCTCAAGCCCGTCTTTCCTATCAGCAGCTTCTCCCTGTGGTGGGCTGAGCCTCCCTCGGCTGGATTTCAGATAAAGTGTTCGTGTCGTCATGCCTTTGTCCTGCTTGGCCGGTCCTCTCTCCCTTTAACTTGCAAAAGGCAACCTCCAACCCCAAGACCACGGTCACCCGAGCGTGGAGACCATGGCGGCCGGTGCAGGGAGCAATCCCAGGGGGGAGACCCCTCCAGCACAGTCAGCACCGTCTCTAATGCTTGCTGACTGTGGGTCACGGGCTCGGGCGCTCCAGGCATCCGGGGTACGGGGCTCCGGGGCAAGCAGGCGGGCTCGAAAAGAAAATAAATCACCCATAAGCTGTTCTACCAACTTTTACAGCTTCTTTGTGCTTCTACCATAGAAGGATTTGTCTCGCCTCCTTGGCTTCCCACTCTGTTTCACCGTCTCTTCAAAATGTCCTTCCAGAAAGCCTGCGCGTTCACCTGCTGGCTATGCCAAAATTAGGCAGATCCAAAATCAATAGAGAGACAGCTCTGGAGTTTCCATCGGAGGGTGTTGCCAGCAGAACTTTCACGTCCAGATATTTTATTCGAGTAAAAATAGAAAATTCCATTATAAGAAAATAAAATCGCTCTGGCAACATTTCCCCAGCAAGTTCCCAGCCACATACACTTGCTTTTCTTAAAGGGATACCAAGGTAGCTCAGTCACAACGCGCCACCGGGAATAACCAAGGACAGCTGAACCCACTGATATGGTATCCTGGCTCGCTCCTGGGCGCGGTATCTCTTGCACTGATTTTCAACTTACAAAAACTATCAAACTAGGATTTTTACATTTATCCAGACCAATAATTGCACTCCAAGTATCCCCTATAATTGTGGTTTGAGCTAATCACATCCCAGACTTCTACCAGGAACAATCTAGGGCAGTGGTTCTCAATCTTCCTAAGGCCAAGACCCTTGCATACAGTTCCTCATGTGGTGGTGACCCCCAACCAGGAAATTTTGCTACTGTTATGCATCATAATGTAAATATCTGCATTTTCCAATGGTCTTAGGCGACCCTCAAAGGGGTCGAGACCCACAGGTTGAGAACCGATGATCTAGGGGCGATCTTCCGAAAGGGCTCCTGAATGGCTCTGGACCAGCTAAGATCTGACTCAGAGCCACGTTTTGGGAAACTATGACC
This sequence comes from Lasiurus borealis, assembly GCA_004026805.1. Lineage (NCBI taxonomy): Eukaryota > Metazoa > Chordata > Mammalia > Chiroptera > Vespertilionidae > Lasiurus > Lasiurus borealis. The sequence continues at coordinate 15,011 of PVJN01021252.1, read as the reverse complement.
AATCAGCATTTTGACAGAGAGATAAAGAAAAGCTTTTCTGGAAGAAGAAGAAGAAGAAAAAAAAAGCTTTTCTGAACACAGGATTAATTATATATTTGTAAAGCTTTTAGAAAGTTAACACCTACTGAATTCTTATTCATAAAAAAAATGAGCCCCTGGCCCAATTCAGATGACGGGGAAAGGTGGAGAGTGATTCATTTGGGAGGTCTTCTGGCTGCAGGTACACAGGGTCAGGGGAGGGGGTTCATCGTTAAAATGGCAGGCCCGGCCGCCATGTGCCAGGCTGATGGCAGCGGCCTCTCCCACCTGCGCCCGTAAAGTGTGCCTGCGTGAATCCGTGTGGCTCCCCTGCTCTCGTTCCCGACCCGCGGCGAGGAACCTTGCTCAATTAATTTGTAAAATATTCAGCTATGCCCTGCAAATACATACAAAACATCGCCGTACCCACCCTGACCCACCACCATACGAGGTTATATTTATAAATTAGATACACTGAGCTTTCTTAACCATTTTCTCAGCTTAATTAAGTCTGCCCTTACCCTAAATGTAGAGAAGTCCAATTTATATCCAAAATATATTTTCACTGTTCTAAAAGCATCATGTTGATAACTACCCTAAGTTATCAAAAATGTAAACAAAATTTACCTTGCTTAATTCATGAACCCTATTTTTAAGTTTTGAATTCACCCTGTGCTGACCCTCCAAAAAACAATCTAGTCACATGGAGACTGACACGCTGGTAGGGATTTGAACTCGGTTCCTCAGAGACAACTGCCTATCACTAAAACTAGCACTACCTACTGAATCTAGTGGTTTGGTGCATCGCTCGGTTTAAGAGACCAAAAGCATTTCCTTATGGTTTTCCAGTACATTCTGTCTGAACGGAGCCCAGCATCTGCTGTCTCGGGTCAACGTGCTGAACTGGAACGCTCAGCTCGAAACCCGGCCCGGGCACCGAGCGACCTCCTGCCTCCACCGCACCTGTGCCAAGTCCCCAGTCTCGCTCAGTCCCGTCCGGTCAAAATGAACTTGGAGGATGGAAACTTGAGGCGAAGCTGAGAAGCCAGAGGGGAGACGCAGGTGACCCTCCTGTGAACACGGAAGGGCCCGATCCTCACACGCCACAGTCAGACGGCTTCTCCTGGAGCTGCCTCGTCAGGATCTGGTGCGAAGACAGGAAGGCCACGCCCACGTGGAAGAGGATCTGCCAGAGGTTCCTCAGCCCGTGCAGGTACGCGTTGCCCAGGCAAATGGAGAGCAGCATCAGCACCACCTTCGGCGTCCTGGCTGGACTGTAGACCAGGTACAGGTAACACTGCAATGACAGCAGAGGGGGGAGGTCCGATCAGAGGCCAGATTCACTTCTCACGCCTGCCACGTGGCGCCATTTCACACACGGCAGCTTAGGACACTGAATTCATCACAGTGAGGCTGCGACTCGCTGGGTAAGTCACTGTTCACCCCTGGCGGGGCGTGGAGGTTTGGGAGAGCAAAGGAAAGTGAAACAGGTATCAGAGGATGAAATCTCAAGCCCTTCTTTCCTATCAGCAGTTTGATTCCAAGCAGGAGGAATCAGAACACTGCACTCCTGAAAGAAGTTCAGGAAATGCAGGCAGAAATGCAGAGGAAGAAGAGATGGGGGTCAGCGGTAGACAGCCAGGCCGGGACAGCTGACAAGACTGACTGGCCTCCCAGTGACGTTTTCTCTCAGGGGCTAACGGCAGGTGAGAAAGGCAGTGAGAGGAGCTATGCTTTTCCGTTTCGTGTTTCCTGAGTTACAGGTCGACAGGGTCTGCTGTCCCCGAGACAGCTCCCTTATCACATCCTCAAACGCACCTGCTGTTGGAGATGGAGAGGTCTCAGCAGGGAAAGGGACGGATATTTCGTGTCGGGATCTCCCGTGGAAGAGAGGCTGTTCTTATTCTGCAAAAGGTGGAAACAACCTTTTGCTTCGATGTTTAAAGAAAAAAAAATACATTCTCAAAACACGGGGCAATGTGACCAAGGCTAAGCTCAGGGGAGGGAGGGCTCCCGTGGAAAGAGCTACCGAAGGAGAAGGCAGAGGCAGGACTGGAGGGGGCGCCGTAAGACCCCGCAGCCTGACACGCAGCTCCATGAACCGTCCATGGGTTCTGAGCCTTGTTTCTAAAATTGGCGTGCATTTTCCATTTGGGGCTGAAAACTTTTTTGCACCATCGTGAAATTCTTTAAAAATACACCATTTAGGGTGTGGAAGAGAGAGGAAGTGCCCTAAGAACAGAAATTTTAATTCAAAAAAACAAACAAAAAACCTTAAAGATGAGAAAGTATTAAGTCCTAGTCCAGTGGAGGACAAGTAAAGAGAATCACAGTCAGGTTTTTACCAGAATTAACTTCGCTTTTGGAGATGCCAAAGCTCCTTTTGACTCCATCCTTTATATGTGCATCTTGTCTGAACATCACTAAATCATCATCAAGGCTCTCTCGGATGCTATAATTTTTGTTTCATTCCCTCAGGGCAGATTTGAGTCAGATAGTACTGCTATTTAGAACACTCTTTACCTGTCTTTGTTTTAAAAACAAAGAGGCAGACACAGCCGTGACCTCTGCAGAAGGACGTTTCTGCACTTGGCTTGTCCCACAACAAGCAGGAGGCCAGGCCCTGCCGCAACCAGTCAGGCCCAGCCCAGCCCACCCCCTGCCATCGCATCCCCCGTCCCTGGAGGCCAGGCCAGGCCCCTGCTCCTGTCTGCCACCATGAAAGGCCCTCCGGAACCCCAACTCCTCGCTCTGTTAGGTCAGAGGTTGAGCTGGCGTGTCCATGATTCGAACGAAGGCCTTGGTGGGACAAAGTTAGAATCCAGAAACCTGTGTTGATGGTTCCAACAAAAGGACACACTAAGGCCATGGGTTTAAGCCACTCAGCACAGAATCAACACTGCACTCACCTGGAAAATGCAGGCTACGAAAGGAATAAGAAAAGCCAGAATATTTCCAATTTCCTCGTGGGTAACCTAAAACAAGGAGGAGGAAGGAACACAAAAGAAGGAATATTTAGGGAAAGGAAACATGATCCAGTCTGGCCCGGTTGGCAGCACACAATTCCTGGCTGGGGGAGACCCGAGTCCCTGTTTATGTATCAACCAGGGGCTGATATGCCATCGCCCTCAATGACCTGGACACTATGCATCCACCCCTGAAATGCCCCTGACAACCTTGCCACCTCTCAAAAGCCTCCCCATCCGTCAATACTGAGCTTTCCTGAACTCCCCCCATCCCCAGGTACTGCCCCTCCTCGGTGATGTCACCACACTCTGCTCTGTGCCCATGCCTGAACCATCCTGTTGGCAGGCACTGGTCCTGGCGTGGACGGACGTCGGTAAGTAACAGGTTATGAGTCATCATAAACAATAGGGGTGGGAACCACAGCACACACGGCCAAAGACAGGATGCGGTGACAGGCAGTCACCGCTCTTGTACACAAGCCTGCTGCCATTCCCCCAACGGGGTGGCCTACATCAGTGCCCTGAGATTCAACGGCAGCCATGCCTCAGACTTCAGCCATCACGTACCTGGGCATGCACACTGTGGCTCTACCTTTGAAAGTAATACCTGCTTATGCTCATGATGATTCTATACTCTTTATAAAGTGTGTGAATTACTTCAAAATTTAAAAACATTAGAAAGGTGCTTGGAGAGGAGCAGGCTGGAAAGTCACCTTCCTGGTGACAGTTTTTGAAAAGGTCACAGGGAAGTGGAATCTACATGACTTCCATCAGTTTAGACTCAAACTTTTGCCCGGCAAGGACAGTCCAGCTCTGTAGTGATTCCTGGATTCCCTTGTGGCCCTGGGGACCCCAAGAATCACTACAGGGCTGGATTTCAATACTTTAGAAGTATTTCAGGTTGTCCATTTCTCATCAGTATCCCAAAGGCCCCTCCAGCTTCTTAGAAAAATGATACGAAAGAGCATGTTTCATATTTGTTCAACTCACTACAAAGAATGAAATTAGAAATACAATTTTTATTTGAATTTTAAGGCGTTAGTATATAATAATCTTATAAATAAAATGTGTTTCAGTTATAAGGTTATCAGTTTCTTCCACCACATGTCCTTCCATTTAACCTGTAAAGAAAAGGTTACCTGTTGCCAAAACTGGTTTGGCTCGGTGGATAGAGAGTCGGCCTGCAGACTGAAGGGGCCCTAGGTTTGATTCCAGTCAAGGGCATGTACCTTAGTTGAGGCCACATTCCCAGTAGGGGGTGTGCAGGAGGCAGCTGATCAATGTCTCTCATCGATGTTCCTAACTCTCTATCCCTCTCCCTTCCTCTTTCTCTATATATATAAAAAAAATCAATAAAATATATTTAAAAAAAGAAAAGAAAAGATTACCTGTAAAGAATGCTCTGCCAGGTGAATTCCACGAATGAGGTTCAGAGCAGCGCACATGATGTTGAGGACAAGGGAGAGGACACCCAGGGCTGTCACAGGTTCCATTCGGAAGTTGGGAGCTTCACAATTAAAAAGATGACAATAAGTCTAGTGACAATGCTTTCTACATGGAAAGAAGTGAGTGAAGACATGGCCTAGACTCCACTAATGGCAGGTTATGCTAAACATGCATATTCATTTCAAAAGCAGTTGTAGTTAGAAAAGGAAGGGCAAGAAATAACAGGCAGAATGGATCTGGGAATCTGGGAGAGTTCCTTCAATGGACATGTGACAAGGACTGGAGACATTCTGGATTGTCACACTGGGGGCCAGGCCATTACTGGCATCCACTGGGTTGAAGCGAGGAATGCTTCGACACATCCTACAATGCACGAGACGGTCCCCACAACAAAGAGCCATCCAGTACAAAATGGAAGCCCACGTGGCACTGAATGCTGTCCTTGTCAGAAAGGAGCGGAGCATTTTACAAGCTGGGAGTCGATGTGTGTGTTAGAAATGCTTTCGGAGACTGACAGCTAATTCACAAAGAAAGCCAGATCCGTCAATTGCTTTAAATCGGGATTTCTCTTGCTGTGCTCTTTTCTAACTCATCCTTTCTTGTCCTTTCACGTCTCACATACACAGCCATGCACACACACACACACACACACACACACACACACAGATAGCTTGTGGCAACCCCACAGATGCCTATTGTCAGTGGTAGGGTCTCCACCCAGCAAGTCAATGTTCCTGTTAGAACAGAATGTGCCACTCGCACAGGTTCTAGCCTCGGGACAATAGGGTTAGCCAAACCACAGCGTACTGTCCTAGAAGGATAGGCACGTATTTGTTCCTCCTGTCTGAGTGGCTAAAAAACAAACTTTATATTACAAAGTTACCCCATCGCAGATACGGCCAAGGAGGGGTTCAGCCACCCAGTCTTCCTTCCCAACATAAATTACAGCTTACGGATTAGCCCGAGAGCCAATCCAGGAATTTGTTGATCCAAAGATTAAATTAACACACAAAGTGAAGCCAAAAGCATGAACACTTTTAATATACAACTTTTACAGTTCAAGCGACGAGTTTAGTAAAAAAGTTAAAATAATTAGACAACAGTGGTATAGACAGCTCTTTCTTTCAGAGCAAAAGTCAGCTCTTCACCATTACAAAATTCTCACAATGTAAATATCCACCTTAACTACCAGCTGGTGTCACTGTGTGTAACTGTAAACAAGGAATGCCAGCAATAATGCTTCATTATATGCCAGGCATTGAGTGTTATGCCAGACTGTCAGAGAATGCCAGGGCATGTGATCGCATTCATTAACACCTCATTCGTCCGCTAAAGACTCTGGCGGCTGGTTTCCATAGGGATAGAGGGATGCCCCTGTGTCTCACAACCCCACAGTGAGAGCAACAGAAGCCCTGACTCTGGCCCTCCCCGCTCTCTATCAAGAGAACGGGGTCTCTCGGTGGAGACCTACAGTGTTTCATTAAGTGACGAGATCAAGATTCATTGTCAAAGGAATAAAGATAGATAAAGAACAGATGGATGGACGGATGGCTAGACAGACAGGTGTACAAATCTGTACAAGTGACTTCCAGGAAAAGAGAATGGACATCCTTTACAACATTCACACCTGTAGGCTTCATCCTGGTTAAGAAAACAATCTGCCAAGTCACTCTTTTCCTGAATTTCATCAAAAGAGTCACATCCCCTCAGATCAACTCACTGCCACACTGTCAAGTTTCTGAAAACAGTCACCCAGGAAATATATTAATATACAAGCTATTTCCAACCCCCCCCCCCAAAAAAAATACCTTCCTAGTGAAAGAACTCAATGTCCCTTTGAAATATATAACATCCCCTCACCTTCAGCAACCTCAGAGAACAGCAGGCCACTTACCAGGCTCCAAGGGCATCGGTGTGTGGCCGTTCATCACCCCATTTGCCATGTCTGGGTCCTCCAGAGTGAGAACTGCTGGAGGCTGGAAGTCCAGCTCCTCCTGAATCTTTTCTAAGCTGCTCCCCATCTGAGCGAAACTCGCATAGTTAAAATGCCACTTCACTTTCTGGATGATGCTGTCTGCAACAAGAGAGCACCCCGAGTGGAGCATTTTCATCACCACGGGTGTTACAAGACAATACGCACAAAGTGAACTTGACATTTCCAATCAGGCTAATGTCAGCCAGACAGAGTGTCAAGTTATACATACAGGTCAAATGATCACTCCATAGCATGACTAGTGACATCAGTCTCTGCAGAGCAGAGTGATTAAAATGTGGCAGGCTGTCTACAGAGAGGCATTACCACCTCCTAGCACCTCAGTGACAAGGGGGTCAGGGGACGAGGACTTGATTCTTAGCTCAGCCACTTGTGACAGTAGAGTCCTAACAACTCACAGAATATTTCTGAGCTTACAAAGTGGGCATGGTTATTCTCGACCTGGTTATCTCAAAGAAAGGCATGTGAGAAAATATTACACATGAACGTGAATGTACTATGCTAACTAGGATTATATGTTTGAAAGGCATTGGTTTTAATTCTTTTATTTATGTCAGTACTGATTTATTGCCAAGTTTGTGGCCCGTGAGCCACAGTTTGCTGACCCCAAAGTATATATAGTTTATATATATATACACACACATATACACACACACATATATATGTGTATATATGTGTGTGTGTGTGTATATGTGTATGTGTGTGTGTGTGTGTGTGTGTGTGTGTGTGTATGTGTATACACACACACACACACACACATTTTAGAGGCCCGGTGCATGAATTCATGCATTTTTTGCGTCCAGCTAGCCTGGCCAAGGAGGGGGGACATGGGCAGTTGGCCAGCCTGCCTGCTGGTCAAACTTTTGGTGGAGGGGACAATGTGCATATTAGCCTTTTATTATATAGGATATACACTGAGTGGCCAGATTATTATGTGTTCAGAGATCATTATAATCTGGCCACTCAGTGTAAATCTACACATGCCACGAGTGAGAACAGTAAGTACAAAAGAGGGTTACACACCGAATTCCAGAAAGGCATATGGCCTGGAGGCGAGGCCAATGCAGGTGGTGTCATAGGAGGCTGTGAATTCCCACCACAAAGTCTCCAGGAAGCAGAAGGCCATGGCTGCTGGGCACCGGTGGGAGCAGATAGCCATGCAGGCCACATCCCCAGAGGAAGAAAAGCTGAAACAAAAGGACGACATCTACGTTAGTGGGCGCAGACACAGGGACTCTCCCCCACACCCAGACACACCCTCCCCTCCACTCTGACCTGCTTGGCCTGGGGCAGTCCTAGAGCTGATGGTTGCATGTATGTGTCCTCAGCTAGACCTACCTCGGTCTACACCTTTCTTATACTTCCTCTAAAATGTATAGTGGTATCTGCCATTATTTATATCGGAAGCTGCATGTTCCATTAGAGCAGTGGTTCTCAAGCTTCCTAATGCTGCGACCCTTTAATACAGTTCCTCATGTTGTGGCCCCCAACTACAAAATTATTTTCGTTGCTACTTCATAACTGTCATTTTGCTACTGTTAATGAATCATCATGTAAATATCTGTTTTCCGATGGTCTTAGGCTCTACAGCAACCTAAGGTGAGGACCGCTGCTGCAGAGCCTAAGACCATCGGAAAACACAGATATCTACATTATGATTCATTAACAGCAGCAAAATGACAGTTAGGAAGTAGTAATGAAAATAATTTTATGGTTGGGGGTCACCACAACATGAGGAACTGTATTAAAGGTTCACGGCATTAGAAAGGTTGAGAATCACTGCATTAGAAGGAAGTAGTTTCAGACTTCTCTGCATCTTGTAGGAGAATGATTTTCTTTTTTAATCTACCTAAAACGGTGTTCTAACATTGAATCAGACTGGCATCCTGAAATGACACCTACTCCTTTCAGGCTGTCACGCTATTATTTCAAGTTCTGGGGACTCTACTTCCCCTGTCTGTGGTGCCTCCTACACCCCCTCATTGTGGGCCATCTGCCCCAGCATTTGTCACTTTTGCCGACAGCTGGTCACTGCAGAGCCTGTTTTCTCCTGGGGGGCTCCCCTGAGGCCTGACTTGAGGCGCGCTCTTCATGAGGGTCTGCATTTGCCGTGGCCTCGTGCTCCCGTGTCATCCGTCTGGAACTAACACTGACATCTGAACTTGGCTTGGGAATTCCTAGCCTGTGGGGAGTATGAAGTATAAACTCAGCCCTCGCTGGTTTGGCTCAGTGGTAGAGTGTTGACTGCGAACTGAAGGGTTCTGGGTCCGATTCTGGTCAAGGGCAAATGCCCGGGTTGTGGGCTCGATCCTCACTGGGGGGTGTGCAAGAGGTAACCAATCAATGATTCTCTCATCACTGATGTTTCTCTCTCTCTCTTCCTCTCCCTTACTCTCTGAAACCAATACAAATATTTTAAAATATATGTATATAAATGAATGAATGAATGAATATTTACCCACATTTCTGGGTGTTTCTGGCAGAAGCGTTTTTAGGTTATATTATCTACCACCTTTTTGTAATTCAAGTCTATACAAAAACATTTTCAATTTTTAAAAAAGAATGACATCTCCTTGTATAAAGAATTTCCCAGCAGATCCTGTCTCTAGGGTGAAGGTGCTCCTACTTCAAAGAGGGCCCCTATTTATGGGCTGAACTGTGTCCCCCTTCCCCCACCCCCCAAAAAATATACTGAAGTCCTAACTCCTAGTATCAGTGAATATGACCTTATTTGGAAATAGCCTTTGTAGCAGTAAATCAGACAAAATGAGGCCAGCATGGAGTAAGGAATAACGGGTTAGGGTGGGCTTTCATGCAAAGACTGGTGTGAAATCTAATCGCAGAGACACAAGGAAGAAGCCCATGTCATCACAGAGGCAGAGACTGCGTGAGGCTTCGGCAGGACACAGAGTGACCAGGACGGCTGGCAGCCACCAGAAGGTGCTAGAGAGGCAGGGGAAGGATTCGTCCTCAGAGCCTCAGAGCGAGCACGCCCCGCTGACACCCTGGCTTCAGACTTCTGGCCTCCTGAACCGTGAGAGAATACACGTCTGTGGTGTTAAGGCGGTTCGTGGTAATTTGTTATGGCAACCCTAGGCAAGTAATCCAACTCCTTAACTACAAAGTAAGCTATGTCACTGCTCCCCTATAAGGGAAAAAGTCTGTTTCCTCTGTGAAAATGGGACTATTAAATGCAAAGACCAAGGGGTAGAACGTTTTATACTCCACTTTCCAAAAAATCCAAATGCCCAGAGCTTCATCTGAGGTCACGGACTTTTGTTCCCTAACAGAGAAAAGGCATCCTGTTTTCGGTCCAGCACGAAGCCCCAGCGAATGTTAGATTGTCACAGCACAACGGGGAAGATGGCTTCAGGCTTCCAGAGGAAGGAGCCACAGACATGGCGAGCACAGCCCGGTGTTGGCTCCTGAGCACCCACTGCCCACTCCACAGGGTGACAGCTGCATGCGCCTGCCGCCTGGCACCCTCTTCAGGCCCCATCCCTTCTCACCTGACTCCACCACCACGCCTGAAGTCAGGCCTGGACTTTTCGCTTTTGTTTTTCTGTATCTGAGACCAAATTCCGCTAAAAGGATCCCACCTTATCAGGTCAACTAAAAATTTACTGTTAAGGGAGCATCAGGCACTTGGGAGCAAAAGAAGGCCTAAGTGGTAGAAAACAATGATGTATCATTATAACCAGCTATTCTGACATTTCAAAACCTGCCATGCCCTGATCTCTCCACAGAATGGCTTTTTGCTCTGAGACCTAGAATAAGAAATGATAAAAACATGAGGATCGGGCCCCTGGTACCTGCTTGCCTGTGTTCAAATCCTGGCTCTACCACTTTCTCACAGTACAACCCTCAGGTAAGTCGCTTAACCTCCGTCGTCTCCTCTATATAACAGATATAATACTACTGCCTACGTCATAAGCCCCCCAAAGCACTTATAATAATAGTGCCTGGCACAGAGAAAACACTCAATAATATGAGCTATTATTACTATGACTAGAGGCCCAGTGGGTGTGGGGTCCCTCAGCCCGGCCTTCGCCCTTTTGCAGTCCAGCCCTCTGGGGATGTTCTTTGTGCTGCTTTGGAGGCGGGCCACTGCACTCACCAGCCTTCAACCTGCACTGACCACCAGGGGGCAGCTCCTGCATTGAGCATCTAACCCTGGTGGTCAGTGCACATCAGAGTGATGGGTCATTCCGTTGCTCGTTCCATTTGCATATTACCCTCTTATTATATAGGATTATTATAGCCTGTTGATTCCTACTTGCATTGTTGCATTCCCCCCGCTGTATCATATTCAGTAATTATTTCTCTTGTTCCCTCATTATACTTCTTGAGGAGAGGGACTTATTTTTCACTGTCAGGCTCCTGGCATGTAATTAAACTTTTTAAATTTAAAAATCTTTCGAAAAGTGAAAAAATTAAAAAAGCAAAACCTGAGGGCAAGAACTCCAGTTTTTGTTTTTTTTAATATTTTGGCTTTCTCGCTGTTTTCTTCCCTGCCGTTTTAATCTCTTCCCTCTTCACCTTTTTTGCACCCCTGCCTCTAGTGAGAAAAACCTCCGAAACTAAAGGCATGAAAACTGGTTGAAGGTGGGTCTCCTGATGCCCACAGGCATGCCACGAACAGAAGCAATAATACCGAAGGCTCCCCCTAACTGTGTTGTGCACACATACAACCTTTGACCACTGTCTGATGCTAGATCTACTTTTTTTTAAATGTTTTTTTTTTATTGAATTTTTAGAGAGAAAGAAAGGGAGAGGGATAGAAACACTGATGAAGGAGAAACATCATTGATCAGCTGCCTCCTATACACCCCCTTCTGGGGATCCAGCCCACAACCCAGGCATTCGTCCTGATTGGAAACTGAACCACGATCTCGCGGTTTCTGGGTCGACACCCAACCACTGACCTACACCGGCCAGGCTGGATCTACTTGTAACATGCCAGGTGATCTGCATAACACAAGTCGCCCAGGCCTTGCTGATGCTCTGGGGAGGTGAACGTGCTTGCTTACTGTATACTGAAGTCACGTCCGGGTGCAGAACCTCGACCTGGATACTGGGCCAGTCGCAAGGCTAGCATCTTGAGCCGTCTCCTGACTTCCAGAAACTCCTGGGTGTGGTAGAAGTCCGTGGAGGCCGAGAGGGGCAGTCCATCCCTCACCCTTACCACACAGGCAAAGAGGATCATGGACATGGTCCGCAAGAGAAGTCATGAGGACACCTGAGGGAAGCAAGGTCACCCTGTTACTGAGGACCAGATGACAGTGCCAGAGACCCCCCCTCACCCCCCATCCTCGAAATGTGCACTCCATTTCACCCTCGCCCCCAATCATTGCGAATGTTGCTTCTAGGATTATTTCCCTGACCTCTATGGCTGTCACTCCCAATTTTCCTCCATTCATTTTCCTCCATGTCTCTTCTTTTCTTGTAATCCTGCTATTCCTTTTCTCTAGTGCAGTGATTCTCAACCTTCCTAATGCTGCGACCCTTTCATACAGTTCCCCATGTGGTGGTGACCCCCAACCACAAAATTATTTTCGTTGCTACTTCCTAACAGTAATTTTGCTACTGTTGTGAATCGTAATGTAAATATCTGTGTTTTTCTGATGGTCTTAGGCGACCCCTGTGATGGGGTCGATGGACCCCCAAAGGGGTCACGACCCACAGGTTGAGAACCACTGCTCTAGTGGATGTCTCCTTTTTCAAAATTCATCCAACCAGGATGAGGCAGAAATGAAGAGAGAAGCAAGGAAGCAGGGCAGAGGGGTAAGGAGCAGCAGCAATGGCAGTGCGTGGCAAGACACAGGTAGCAAGATGACTCCAAAGGGGACAGGTGGTGCCTGATGCTGAAGCAGCAGGCACAGGGTCCCGGGACCTGTGCATTTCAGGTCACCCAGGGAGGTAGGTGCTGAGCAGTTTAGGGACTTAAGCATCAAACCTAACGTAGGTAGAAAGGTGAGCAGAGGGCAGAGATGGAGCTGAGAGAGTACAGCATGCCTCCTGAGTTTCTGCAAATTTTTGACCGAGGGCCAGTCTTCAAAAATGATGACTGAGCTCCAAGAGACGGTTAACGGAAATCACTTAGCAAATTGTCTTACAGCGAGATACTCAGTATTTGGCCTTGCTCTGTGAAAACCATTAAGAAACGAAGGGAAACAGATTCTGAGCCCTCGTGGTGCCTTTGGCAAATTAGAACAAGGCTACTTCCCCGGTAGAAGCAGCCGGGGCCAGATCTGCTGACAGAGGCTGGCTGGGGCTTAGCCCCGTCTGTTACCTCTGCAGGTGCTTCTCCAGCCAGGGGTGAATGAGCGGCCACGACAGCTTGAACAGGTCTTTCCACTCACCCACACATCCCGTTTCACAGATCCTGTGTTTGAGAGGATGTGAACAGGTTCATACAACTGGTGGGCTTTTCTTCCCAAGAACTCTGGGCATGTAACCTTTGGGGCATCTCCGTTCCTGTGAGCTGTAGGAAAGGGGAGCCCCCAGGAGGCACCCCGCTATCCTCACTTCTGTGCCTGTTCTTCATCTATAGCTGCCACTCTTCTGATCTCCCCATATCCAAACCCACATCAAGGCTGTCTCCAATTCACCCTTTCCCTGAGACCTTCCCAGACGGAGGTACTACTCGATTTGACAAAATACTTTAATTTGCCTCCTCTATTTCCTAAATCCTCTCCTCAGCTCTATTTATAAACTGCTCACGTCATAGATAATCCCTATTCTACCAGCAAAAACTTGGTGCCTAGCTAGAGGGCACCTTGGGTCCCCAAGTTTTATGTGTGGTGTTTTTTTTTTAAAACATATTTTGTTGATTGACAGAGAGGAAGGGAGAAGGAGAGAGATAGAGAGTTAGAAACATCCATCAGTTGCCTCCTGCACACTTCCTACTGGGGATGTACCTGCAACCAAGGTACATGCCCTTGCCCGGAATCGAACCTGGGACCTTTCAGTCCACAGGCCGACGCTCTATCCACTGAGCCAGACCGGTTAGGGCCCAAAGTTTTTTTTATTTTTCCTCTCCCCTTTGCCCTTAACCCTCTCCCTGAGAAATGACCAGGCTTTGCAAAATAGTCATTTAAACAAGCAAACGAGTTTCATTGGGCACACAAATATTCACACACAAGTTTTCACCATAAGACATACTGCCTAATCCTCATCTACACAATACAGAAAACAAAACTGAGTCTTGTCACCCTTATTGAACTCACTCTCAGTCACACGACTTAAGATCTGTAGACCCTGAAGGTGCCTCTGTTTCACTTTGCTTGGGGATGGGGTGGGGAGGAGGGTAGAGGTCAACCGTCATTTGTTAAGAGCTAAGGAAAGGAAGGGCAATGAACTTGAGAGCAAATATTATATGCCAGGCACTGTGCTAGAAACTCTTCGTGAGTGCTCATGACTATGAAGTAACATAGTCTACACTGGACAGGTGTGAATAGTGTAGCTGCAAGGCTCGTGTGGTAGAGCCAGGATTCAAACCCAAATTTTATTACTTAAAAGTATTCGAAAGCCTATGATCTTTCCGCTACGCTTTTGCTTCTCACATTCCAATCTTTGGTGTTGCAGCTACTCCACGTCCCTAAAACAATTCCTTCCCCTTGGGCATTGATACTCAAAACTAAATACAGACCTATTCGTCGGCACCAGGGCCTCAGATGCACCTGTCGCAATGGCTGCTTTCTATTATTGTATTACTTTATTTTTTTTCCTTGACCCTGTCCCAAAGTTCACCGATTACTCTTCAACACCTGTAATATTCTTGTATGGCTCTGATTTCTCCAACCCTAATTTCTTATTGTATTACTTTATTTTCTTTCTGACCCTGTCCCAATTACTCTTCAACACTGGTAATATTCTTGTATGGCTTTGATTTCTCCAATCCTAATTTCTTATTGTATTACTTTATTTTCTTTCTGACCCTGTCCCAATTACTTTTCAACACTGGTAATCTTGTATGGCTCTGATTTCTCCAACCCTAATTTCTTATTGTATTACTTTATATTCTTTTTCTGACCCTGCCCCAATTACTCTTCAACACCGGTAATATTCTTGTATGGCTCTGATTTCTCCAATCCTAATGTTTCCCCGGAGTGCTCTCTCTCTCTCTCTGGCTCTGGAGGTCTAGATGCAAGCTTAACAATGGACACACGAGTGCACCACCGCCTCCTCCACCTGGCGCGCAGAAAAGCTGGCCCAGCACAGCCACGATTCTGGCGATCCACATCCTAACCAGATCTGCACGCCGAGGGAAGCCTGCTGTCAAAATTAAACCACACTCCGGGCACGAGCCTCGCGGATAATTAAGGAAATAACCTCCCCGCTCTCTCTTTCGGACACACCCATCTCCTCCTCCCACGGGAAGCGGCGCTCCGGGCGCCCTCTACCAGCTGACAGCTCTGCAGGTGCGCGCCTGGGACGGTCCCAGTCCGGGGAGCGGGGGCACCGGGAAGGCAGACAGGTGTGATTCCGGGGGGGGACACCCCACGGAGCCCGGGTGGGGCTGAGGCTGGGCCTGGCGGAGAGGGGCGGGCCCGGAACCGCCTCCACCTCCAGGCCCGCCCTGCGCC
>PVJN01021251.1:0-37085 GCA_004026805.1 Lasiurus borealis | reverse complement strand
CTTCCCTCAGTCACCTCCAATGACTTACATACTTCTAGATCTCTTCCAAGTGACAAGAAACTCAAGCTAGTTTTGGCTATTACCATGATAGCGAGAATCTAAGAAAGAAAAACTATTTTGCTCAGAACCATTTATAATTTTTAAGACTATTGTATTTCTTGGAACTGAAAAAGTCTTGATCTAGAAATTTCAAAAACTGAACACCAAATCTTTTACGTATTTGCATTTCTGCTATAATTGCCTTCTTCTTATCTCCATCCCCATTCCTGCTAAGGTAAATAAATATCTCTGGCCAACTAGGGGGTAGATTCCATACACAAATATGCCAAATATAAAAACATAGTAATATATCTGAAAATATATAAAAATTGCAAGTAAAATGTTATTTTAGTGATATAGGAGCATGGAAGAGGAAGTAATAACACTACCTATGAATGTGGGGAGTTCCAGTGAACATTGGTACTGCAAATGTAGGCAAAAGAAGTGCTAGATGCTCACCAACACTCACCTTATAGTTTTAATGAGCACTGATTTTTTTTTATTTCTTAGACACTTGCCATTTAATCTTTACAGAGAAACATAGACATTATGATGACAAATATTTTTCCTATATTTTCTATTAACAATTTATGGAAAATTTCACCTGTCCATTAACTTATTATTAAAAGATTTTAACTATGCAGACTAAAAGTTCACAGTGCCCATAACTTGAGATTACACTAACAGTAATCAGAAGAATAAATTATTGGTTACACCCGTTTTTTGTTCAATGGCTTTTATAGTTGACTTAAAATGAGGATTCTCAAATGAGACCATGGACCACAAGAATCAGTATCATTTGAATCTTGTTATAAATGCAAATTAGTATTATAACTCTGTTAGTAAGGGCCAGCAACATGTTTTACCATGTCATCCCAATGATTTAGATGCACCGTAAGTTTGAAAATTATTGCATTAGATTATAAATGCAGTAAGTCATGAAATGCTTATTTGCTATCATTTTTCCAAGGTGTATATTATAGGGTTCTGTATATTATGGAAACTTAGTCAATATTTTCTAAAAAAAAAAAAAAAAAAAAAAAAAAACAACCAACAAATAATATCAAAATCTAGCTATCTACCTACCCATCTACTTTCTTATCTATCTATCCAAGCCAGAATTACATTTTTGTTTATTTGCTAATCTTCACCTGAGAATATATTTTCCATTGATTTTAAAGGAGAGTGGGAGGGAGGAGAAGAGGAAGAGAGAGAGGGAAGAATGAAGGGAGTGATGAAGAAAGAGGGAGGGGTGGGGAGGGAGAGAGAGAGAGAAAGAGAGCAAGAGAGAAAGAGAGATATCTATCTATGTAAAAGAGAGACAGCAACCAGTTGCCTCCAACACTAGGGCCAACCAACTCGAATCAAACCTCTGGTACGTGCCCTTGACTGAGAATCAAACCCACAACCCTTCAGTAGGAGGACTGATACTCTAACTACTGAGAAAAACATGTCAGGGCATAATTACATTTTTAAATTAGCACATATCTGCTCTTACCTGAGAAAGTCAAGAAGTGAAGAATGTTGCAAATGAAGTTGAATGAGCTTTTCAATGTAATCCACAGGTAAAGACTGACTAGGATTAACTCCATTAGGCATTTTTCCACTCAAGTGGCGTATCACATCATAAATGGTTTTAGTGTATCTTAAAAAGTTATTTGCTTTGGCATGTTTTTGATCTAATGAGATTGATCCGAAGGCTTGCATCTTACTCACATCCCTATTGAAAAATAATTTTTAAAATGTATTTAAATATCAAAACATTATGTTATGAAAAAAATATGCCCAATGACTATATAAAATTCTATTCCAAATAAAAAAAAAGAAATGACAAAACTCATTTATTCAGATACCATTGTTAGTAAAAATTGGATTTTTAATAACCCCAAAGCTTTCCAGGATCTTTTTTTAAACATATATCATTATTTAATGTTGCAACTGTCAAGTCTAAAAGATTTAGATTGTGATTAGAAAATATACGTGCCTTGGCTAAACAGTGTAAGAATTCAATCATAAACCCATCACCTACTAGCCATGTAATTCACTGAACTCAATTTCGTATGCTATAAATTAAAGATAATAAAGCCTATAATGGTTTCTGAGATATATTTCAAATATTCATCACACATGTCTACACAAAGACCAAATTACATACATTTTCTCAATATTTGTCTTTTAATACATAGAAAAGCACATTTTGCACACTGGCTCATGAGTTAGAAATTCTCATTTTAAAGATAAAGTACAGAGATCTATTGTTCTCATGTATTTCCCTGTTCTTTAAATAGGACAATGCAATCTCTATTTCCTGATACCTCCTGCAGCAAGATGTGATATATACTAATTATTAATTGGATTAAAAAGTTCCAACCAGTTTTGCTAACTATAGTTTATCAAATAACTAATACCATACTATTTATTTGTAGTAATCAGTCACAAATGTATCATTACCTTAGACTGACAAATATAATGTGCCCAAGGGGCCATTTTGAAAGGCAGTTCACCAGTTTGTAGATTTATATCACATACTAGAGGTCTGGTGCATGAATTCGTCCCTGGGCCTGGCCTGCAGAATTTGGCCAAATCGGCTCTCCAACATTGCCCAAGGGGTCCCCGATTGCAAGAGGGCACAGACCAGGTTGAGGGACTCAACCAGTGCACGATCTGAACCAGGGAGGGACTGTGGGGAGGGCGAGTCCAGCCCATCTCACTCAGTCCCAATCAGCCCTACCACAGCAGTAAGCTAATCTACCAGTTGGAGCATCTTCCCCCTGGTGGTCAAGTGCATGTCATAGTTAGCAATTGAGTGGTCTTAGCATATCATTAGTATATTACTCTTTGATTCGTTGAATGGACGACTGGACAACTGGATGACTGGACACTTAGCATATTAGGCTTTTATTATATAGGATTACATGACAAACAAAATTGATTTAGGTTAGGGTTTGACTACCATTACTCAGACCTCGGCTCTTCCACTTACTCTATGACTTTATAGAAGTTATCAGACCTTTATTTCCTCAGCTTCATTATAAATAATATATGTAAAAGAGCCAGTATAACATGAAGTTACCAATAAAGAAAACAAATATTTCATGGAGAAAATTAACACCTTATAATATTTCTACCAAAAATTATGAAAATATAAATGGTCTAAACAGAATTAAAATACAACCATACAATAATTAAATAAGAAAGAGACAAAGCAACAAGATGAATCCAAATGGAAAGATACAGTAAACAATATAAACAGATACAACATAAATAGTAAACAATATAAACAATGTAAATAAACAGGCCCAGATATTATATTTGTAAGAAACAGATTTTAAACCAACTGTATGTATCATGTTTGAGATTGAGAATTTTATCACTGAACTATAAATTATATAAAAATTGACCAAACAGAAAATTTAGAAATGAACAAATCTCATAAGTAAAATTAAGAGAGCAATGAATGAGCTTAACAGCAGATTACATCAAATGAAAAGAGAATTAATGCATTGGATATAGGCCATAAGAAAGTATCCATACTGCAATGAAGAGACAAAAAGATGAGAAATACAAAAGAGTGAATAAAGAAGGAAATGGTGACATAATTTGATAGGATATTGCTGAAAACTTTATAAAATTGACAATTAAAAAATGAAATCACAACTGAAAAAAAAAATACTATGAACTCCAATAACAACACCTACAAAGAAAACTTTTCTAGGCATGTCACAGTGAAACTGTTAAAAACCAAACATAAAGATAAAAATTTCACCCTAACCATTTTGGCTCAGTAGATAGAGCATCAGTCTGTGGACTCAAAGGCCCCAGGTTCGATTCTGGTTAAGGGCATGTACCTTAGCTGCAGGCACATAACCAGTAGGGGGTGAGCAAGAACTTACTTGAAAACTATAAAATGTCAGTAAAATAAACTTTGAATAATTTAAATAAAGGAACATTTAAGCATTTTTTGTGATTGAAGAAATATTGTAAAGGTATCACTTCTTTCTAAATTTATGATAGACAAAATTCAGTCAAAATAAAAATGACATCAAGGTGCCATTTTTAGTAGATATTTAGGAGATTCTAATCTATATATTTATAGAAACCTAAGTGACCATTAGGGAGGTATGGCCACAACAACTGGCCGAGCAGTTGCTCTGAACACCAGGGGGCAGACGCTCAACACAGGAGCTACCTCCTAATGGTTAGTGTGCTCCCACTAAGGGAGCGCCACTCAGCCAAAAGTCAGGCTCATGGCTGGTGAGCACAGCTGTGGCAGCAAGAGCCTCTCCTGACTCCATGCAGCACTACTGAGAGGTGGCAGCAGGCACAGCAGGTATGTATGAGTGCAAGTGGCACAGCATCCAACTGGTTCTGGCTCCTCCCTGGCCGCGTGCCACTTGACACACTGCTACATCCCTCAGGGGATGTCCAACTGCTGGATTGCAAGATAGCACAGGCCAGGCTGAGGGACATCTCACCGACACACAAATGCACAAATTTCATGCACTGGGCCTCTAGTATTTATATAAAATGCGAATGGCATAAATCATTAATAAAATATTAGAAAACAATAAACTTTTGATTATTTATATTATTTGATATCTAGAACTACATATATTAATAAAAGGGTAATATGCTAATTAGACCAGGTCAACCAGCCATCTTCCAGACATCTGACTTCCTTCTGGACAAAACCATGGAGGTGAGGGCTGAGGCAGAGGCAGTTAGGGGTGATCAGGCCGGCAGGGGAGGGCAGCTGGAGGTGAGATCAGGCCAGCAGAAGAGGGCAACTGGGGGCAACCAGGCCTTCAAGGGAGGGTAGTTGGAGGAGAGATCAGGCCAGTAGAGGAGGGCAGTTAAAGGAAATAAGGCAGGCAGGTAGAGAAGTTAGGGGTGATCAGGCCGGCAGGGGAGCAAGGTAGGGATGATCAGGCTGGCAGGAGGGCAAGGTAGGGGAAATTAGGCCAGCAGGGGAGGGAAGTTGGGGGCGAGATCAGGCCAGCAGGGGAGGACAGTTAGGGGCAAGATCAGGCAGACAGGGGAAGGCAGTTAGGAGGGATCAGGCAGGCAGGGGTCAAAGTAGGCGCAATCAGGCCAGCAGGGGGGCAAGGTAGGGATGATCAGGCTGGCAGAGAGGCAAGGTAGGGACAATCAAGTAGGCAGGCAGAGAGGGTAGGGGCAATCAGGTAGGCAACAGGCAAGTAGTTAGTAGCCAGTCATCCTGGATTGCAAGAGGGATGTCTGACTGCTGGTTTAGGCCCAATATATGTGGGATCAGCTGTAAACTGGCAGTCTGACATTCTCCAAGGTGTCCCAGAATGGAGAGGGTGCAGATCAGGCTGAGGAATCCCCCTCCTTGAATAAATTTTATGCACCAGGCCTCCAGTAAAGTAATAAAATAAGGTAATTTGTTATTGATGCAAAAGCATACAAATTGATCAACTGAATATATTACACAGATTCCTAACTATATGAATACTTGGCTTATGATAAAGGAGGCACTGAAAAAAAGTAGAAAGGATGGTCTATTCTACAAGTGATATTCAATCAATTGGATATCTGTATTTTAAGAAAGAAGAAACAATAAAATATACCTTTACCTTTATCTCACAATATACAGTACACAAAAGTAAATTTCAATGGAACGGAATATCAAACATGAAAGACAAAACAACAAAACTGCTAGGAATAACAAAACAGGCCTCTTCATGTCTCATGGAGAGAATGATTTCTTAAGAGCAGACAAAAGTAATAACTATTAAGTTAAATAAGTGAAAATTAGTCTATATTAAAATGATAGAGAATATATTTGTAATGCATATATAATCAATAACAAACACATACAATATTCATAAAAATCCCAAATTCAAATCACACCTATCAAAAAGAGAGAATATTGGTCCTGGCTGGTATGGCTTATAATGTTGGAATGGTGTCCTGTACACCAAAATGTGGGTTCTATTCCTAGTCAGGACACATACCCAGGTTGTGGGTTTGATATCTGGCCGGGATGCTTGCAATGGATCAATATTTCACTCTCACATCAATCTTTTAATCTTTCTCTCTCCCTCTCCATTCCTCTCTCTAAAAATCAATATATATATGTCCTTGGGTGAAGATAAAAAAAAGAATAACACTGTATTTTAAAAAAGAGATAATATTGAATAGATTAACAATATTAAATATCTAGAACAACTTAAAGTTTCATGAACTACCTGTGGGAGTACAACCACCCTGGAAAACTGTTTGGAAGTACCTCTCAAAGGTGATTGATTATATTTCTATCTTATGATCCAGCAATTTTACTCTTACATCTATGCCTTTCAGAAATATGTATACCAAAAGAAATACACTAAAAATTTTATACTAATATTATTTAGAATAGAAAAATAAGAGAGCCAGTAAAATGTCTAATAACAGAACAATGAATACATTATAGAATATTCATACAATGGCCTAGTATATAGCATGAAAAATAAACTACTCCTGAATGTTCATAAATATATGAATCACATAAACATAATAATCAGTCAAAATATCCACACTCAAAAATTCAAACTAGCCATAATTGGTTGGGCTCAGTGGATAGTGTCGGCCTGGGGACTGAAGGGTCCTGGGTTTGATTACAGTCAAGGGCATGTACCTTGTTTGCAGGCACATCCCCAGTAGCAGCTGTGCAGGAGGCAGCAGATCGATGTTTCCCTCTCATTGGTGTTTCTAACTCTCTCTCTCTCTCTTTTTCTCTCTGTAAAAAATCAATAAAATATATTTTTTAAAATTTCAAACTGTATGATTATCCATTATCCTATCTAATAAAGAGGGAATATGCTAATGGACCCTCATGCCATTACAAAGATGGTGGCACCAACAGCCACTAAGGAGGGAACATGCTAATTGACTGTCTTGCCCTCAAAGATGGTGGCATCCATAGCTAATAAGGAGAGAATATGCTAATTGACTGCCCCATCCTTGAACATGGCAGTGCCCACAGACAATAAGGAGGGACTATGGTAACTGACTGCCCTACCCTCAAAGATGGCAACACCCACAGCCAATAAGGAGAAAATGTGCTAAGTGACTGCCCCACCCTCAAAGATGGTGGCACGTACAGCCACAAGATGGTGGCGCCCAGTCCCCTCAGCCCTGCCAGAGTGCCTGCCTCCAGAATCCTCCAGTCCCCTTACACCCCCAGCTGCCTATGGCCAGCCCAAGGTGCAGGTAACCAGGGCTGGCAGAGGTTTGCACTACCGGCAGTATCAGCAGCAGAGGTGTGATGGTGGCATTGCCTTCCCCTGATTACCAGGTCACCTCCCACCCCTGAGGGCTCCCAGACTGTGAGAAGGGGCAGGCCTGGCTGAGGGACCTCCCCCCTCTAGTACATGAAATTTTCATGCACTGGGCCTCTAGTTCTCATATACGATTCAAACATCAACAAAACTAAGCTTTGGCGTTAAAATTCAGGATAGGGGTTGCCTTGTTGGAAGGTGGAAGGGGCAAAGGAGGGAGGGGGATTTGAGGATGCTACAAGTTTCTAGTGTTTGTTCTAAGTGGTGGCTACATATGTATTCACATATTTATAATTCTGCCTGTATGTTACATGGGAATAAAATTATCAAAATTCAAACAAACTTTAAACTCTGGAGTTTATAGATGTATGCTTGAGTGGCAAAACAAAACAAAACAAAAGGCAAGGAAATGATTAGCATAAAAGTTAGGTCAATAGTTTCATATCAGGTGTACAAATTTGGTAGTGTTATGATGGCCACAAGAGGCATCATGGGTGCTGGTAAAGTCATACCTGCACAGGAGTTTATTCTAGGTACATATTAAGGGGTTGCACTTGGTCTTGAACCTTTTTCAATGTGTGTTTTATTTCATGATTTAAAAAGTCAAGATGGAACACCTTGGGTTTTCAAAGTTCCTCTAGCATATGAATACTGAAATTAACTAATTAAAATTAATGTCCAATGGTTTGTTAAAAAATAACATGTATGTCCATTGGGAGCAAAACGATGTAAAAAATGTCTTTTTAATTATCTACTACATACTTTGTGTCAATTTAAAACTTGGTAAGTTTTAAACATATTCCTTCTCACCTTTATTAAGTATTTAAGCTATTAAATGAGTTTAAGTTCTTTTTTTCAATTTTGAGAGTCTCCATACTTTGGAGATCGAAATATGCTCAAGGAAAAAGCTCAGTGTACTTATGTCCAGGTGAAGGAACTGTCCACCACTTACCACAATCAACAGCAAGTAGTAATATGGTTAAGAAAGGAAACTATTTTGAAAATAAGAATTATCAAATGTATCATTATTCTTACAGCAGTGTGTAGAAGTGAAAATAACTCAATGAACTCAACTCTAATCAGTTATTATAACCACTTTCATTTTAACACTTTGTTTCAAACTAAAGTTTTGTTTGTTTGGCACTTTTTTAGACATGGTTGGCAGTATGACTAGGCAGCCTATCCAGAAATGGTGGCGATACTTTATGTTTATATTATTAAATTTATCAATCTGTTTAAGTGTCAAAATTTCTTATATCAAGCTGGGGAAAATTCCTGTTAGGAAGAAGTATTATCAATAACATTTGGGTAAGTGCCTAGAAATGATGGGTTTTAAATTTACCTTCCACTGTTAAATAGAAGAATTGGTGCATATTATTAATAAAATCAGAAATGTGTAGCACTATTAACATCATTCCAATTTAATTTAATAAGAATAACTAAAATTTACTGAATATTTACTAGGTCCTAAGTTCTGTTCTAATATAATTTAAAGGCATTACCTCTTTAAAAACATCACAGAAATACTATAAAGTAGGTATTATCATTATCACCTTTTTACAAATGAAGAAATGGAGGCATAAAGAAAATATTTTCCTTATTTTTATATGCTCTCATTATATGTGGTACAACATTTCACTGATTAACTTAATTTATGGTAAGATTCTATATAATTATACAAAATGAGAGCTTCTGGGATGAAATGTTCAAATCATGGCTCTGTTGTCAACTGAGTGACCTTGGGAAAATTATTTATTCTCTCTATGCCTCAGATTCTCATCAGTGTAATGGAGATAACAATATTACCCACATCATAGGGTAAAGTGTAAGTGAATTATTATCCACAAACCACATATGATAATTCCTGGACTTTCATTTCATAGTAAAAGTCCAAAATATATTAAACATTATTGTTAATAAAATATCATCATAAAATTATTTTTAAAGAAATAGGGTAAGAGAGATATTGCAAAGCAAGTTCAGAAGGGCATGGATTATTAGGCAGCAATAATGAAATCAATAACAGAAATGATGCGTCATTAAGGGGGAACTATAGGAAGATAAATGGAAGAGTAAAACTGCAGAAAATTATAAGAAAAAGCAACTTCCTGTTTAGGATAATATAAACCAAGCTTACCTTCTCTCCCTCTCAAAATATACCTGAAATGTCAGAAATGTTGGAAAAATGGAATAAACCTGCAACAACACTGAAATTGGGGAAAGGATCATTACTATACCAGAAACTAAGAATATCTAAGACAGACAATGGGTGGAATTGTATTGAAGAATAAGTCAAAATGATGGATGGTATAACAGTAAATCAGAGGGGGAAAGGAAGCCATTTTCCTAAAGAAACATAAGAGAGGCATCAAGTTTAGAGTCAGCTGCTTATACAGAAGGAGGAGATGACCTATTTAGTAAGGTAATAATGATAATTAATAGAAATACTATATATGGAAGATATATTTGAGAAGGCATGCATCTATAACAAAAAAATAGGGTATTATGAAATAAAAAGAAGAGAGGAAAGAAGAGAGGGAGGGTGGAGAAAAGAAAGGAAGAAAGAAATAAATAACACTGAATTCTTAGAAAACAAATCAAAATTTTTATAGAAGACTGAAAGAAGATGTAAAGGTAATCTACACGTATAAGGAAGTAAAAGATAGAAAAAGATGAAAAACAGAAAATATAATTGAGCCCTGACTGGTTTGGCTCAGTGGATAGAGCATCCATGCACGAATTCATGCATGTGGCCTCTAATATATATATATTTTTTCATTCATTCATTTATTTATTTATATGAATTCATGCATTGGTGGGGCCTGGCCAGCCTGGCCAGGGGGAGAGTACATGGGCAGTTGGCCGGCCTACCTCCTGGTTGAACTCTTGGTCAAGAGGACCATTTGCATATTAGCCTTTTATTATATAGGATATACACTGAGTGGTCAGATTATTATGGGTTCAGAGATCATAATAATCTGGCCACTCAGTATATATATATATTAGAGGCCTGGTGATTGAATTCAGGCATGGGTTGGGTCCAGCCAGCCTGGCCAAGGGGAAGGAACATGGGTGGTTAGCCAGCCTGCCTGCTGATCGAACTCCTGGTTGAGGGGACAATTTGCCTATTAGCCTTTTATTATATAGGTATACATTGATTGGCCAGATTATTATGATCTCTGAACCCATAATAATCTGGCCACTCAGTGTAATTGAGTGATATAAAGGATCAGTCATGCACTTCTATGATCATTCTCAAGGGAAATTTAGGAACAGAAAATAGAGAAATAGCAGAAAAGAACAGTTAAATAATAAGTTTTCTAAGTGAAAGGACCTACTGAATGCCAAGTATCTATCCTACAAATAAAAGCCTAATATGCTGTGTCAGCTCATCCCATCATCTGTTCAACCAATCAAAGCGTAATATGCTAATGATATACTAAGCTCGCTATGATATATACTGACCACTAGGGGGCAGTCAGTCGACTGGTTGAGCAGTCACTATGATGTGCACTGACCACTAGGGGGCAGACACTCCAACTAGTAGGTGAGCTTGCTGCTGGGGTCCAACTGATCAGGACTGAGTAAGATGGGCTAGACATGCTCTGAAGCTCTCCCTAAGTCCCTCCCCAGCTGGCCAACCTCCTGTGTCCCTCCCCAGGCCTGACTGTGCTTCAGTGGGGCCCCTCAACCTTGCCTGTACTCTCTTGCAATCCAGGACCCTTCAGGGGATGTCATAGAGCAGATTTTGGCCTGATTCTGCAGGCCAGGCTGAGGGACCCCACTGGTGCACAAATTTGTGCACTGGTCCTCTTTTATATACTAGTATATACAACCCTAAGTAACCGATCCACCATTTGACCAGTCACAATGACATGTAGTGACCACCAGGGGGCAGACACTCAATGCAGGAGCTGTCCCCTGGTGCTCAGTGCGCTCTTACAGTAGGAGCGCCACTCAGCTGACCAATCAGCATCAGATGCTGGCGAGCACAGCTGTACTGGTGCAAGCCTCTCCTGCCTCCACAGCAGTACTACCTAGCAGAGGTGGCAGCAAGTACAGCAGGGTCAAGATGTGTGGGAAGGGCCAGGATGAGCGTAAGCAGCTCAGTGCTGGCCTGGGCTCAGGTTCCTCCCCAGCACCCTACTGCTAAACACACTGCTACATGCCTTGAGGGATGTCAGATCCCTGCATTGGGCCTAAGCCAACAATCTGACTGACATCCCCCGAGAGGTCATGGATTGCGTGAGGACACAAGCCAGGCTGAGGGACCCCACCAGTGCACAAATACATGCACCAGGCTTCTAGTATTAAATGATATAAAATATTCCCATACTCAAATTTTATTCCAGTGAACTACAGAATAGGAGATTAACAAAGAAATGCAAACCCTAAAATAATTCTGGGAGAATGAATACAATACTAACAAATATGACATCAATCTTATCAAAACCACTGAATAACTCCAGTTGATGTAGGAGATATTAAGGAAGAGGTTCAAACAATTATCACACATATTTATACAAAACCACATACATTTTCTCACTATTTATCTTTTAATACTTAGAAAGGCACATCTTGCACATTGGCCTCATGAGTAGAAATTCCCATTTTTAAGATAAAGGCCAGAGATCTATTGTTTCCATATATTTATCTGTTGTTGTTGTTTTAAATATATTTTGATTTCAGAGAGGAAGGGAGAGAGAGAAGGAGAGAGAGAGAAAAAAAAAACAATGATGGGAGAGAATCATTGATCAGCTGCCTCTTGTATGTCCTTTCTGGGGATCAGTGCTCAACATGGCCATATGCCTTGACCAGGAATGGAACCATGACCTACAGGTTCATAAGTCAACACTCAATCACTGTGCCATACTGGTCAGGCTCTCTGTTCTTTAAATAGGACAATGCAATCTCTATTTCCTGGCACCGCCTGCACCAAGTTGTGATATATGCCCAAGAATAAGGTCAGCTGAGAAGACAGGAAGGATGATAGACAACCTGGCCAGTATTGCTCAGTGATTGAACATTGACCTATGAACCAGGAGGTCACTGTTCGATTCCTGGTCAAGGCACATGCCTGGGTTACCCAGATTGCCAGGCTCAATGCCCATCAATGATTCCCTCCAATCATTGACATTTTGATCTCTTAGTCCCTCTGCCTTCCTCTCTCTCTAAAATAAAACCATATTTTTAAAAAGATTTATTCAAAATAGATAACACCAAAGCAAAATACTGAAAAGTTATAAAAGAATAGCTTCTCTTAAAAATTCCCTTGAATCAGATAATTTTATGATCAGGCTGACAAATTATCAGGTTATCTGCTACATTCATTTTCTCTCCCCATAAATACATATGAAATATTAGTGAAACTATTTTATGTAGCTTATATTGTCCTGTTAATTTTAAAAAAATTGAAAAAAAATTGAAAGAAAACTATAGATCCAATATAACCTAGCTTATTCCTAAATACAGATGCAAAAATTATAATATAGATCTTCTAGCTAGATATTAGTATTTGGCCCTATGGGGCCAGCAAATTATACCAGTTCTGAGAAGGGAGGTGCAAGAGCTTGAGAGTCACTATACCAGCAACATAATAACAAGGGAGGTGCCTGACTTCCTATGTAAATTGACAGTAGAATTAAGTGACTTAATGTAACTGATGCAGTTTAACTATTTTAGACATGCTCAGTAAAAAAAAAAAAAAAAAAACAGATGAAGAGTGACATAAATGTAATGTCAAAGAGGAGACTGTGTCGCAGAAATTGACACTTCCCATTTACTAGTACCACTATTTATCTGACTATAGTCTAGATCTAGGGCTGATAGGTCATTTGTAGAGGAATGTGGAAATTCCATTTTTTTCCAAGTTTAAAAGAGCTTTTCCTATGCATAGTTTCCCCTTTGTTTAACAAATGAGGGAACTGTGCTTCAGAGATTTTCATTGCTGCCTAAAATCATTAGATATTTAGAAGGAATAGAAATGTACACTGAATGGCCAGATTATGATCTCTGAACACATAATAATCTGGCCACTCAGTGTATGTGTGTGTGTGTTAGAATCCTAGTGCATGGATTTGTGCATGGGTGGGGTTTTAGCCAACCTTGCCAGGGGAAGAGGACATGGGTGGTTTGTTAGCCTGCCTGCTCGTTGAACTCCTGGTTGAGGGGGAAATTTGCATATTAGCCTTTTATTACATAGAATATACACCGAGTGGCCAGATTATTATGCATTCAGAGATTATAATAATCTGGCCACTCAGTATATGTATCTACTAAAGAATTTATATTTGCATTTTATAGCTTTCCTTAATAGTCTCCTCATAATTTATCAGTTAAGAATAAATTATTTAATAATGTATTTCACTTAAAATTACCCCAATTAACAGATTATATTTTATTATATGATAAAAAGCAAAGGATTTAGAGAATAATGCAACTGTCACCTTCTTATACTCTCTGGAACAGAAAGAGAATGTGGTCCGTCAGGCCAGCCGAAGAGGCTGAACCAGGTCTGAACTGCATTTACAACCTTTTGAATGAAGTCATATGCCCTTGTTCCTGGATCAGGACAAAATTTCTTATTTTCCTGTTCCTTTTCCATCGATTTTCCTTTCTTCTTCGGCTTTTCACTTTTGGGCAAGCTCACTTTTCCAGGTGTTCCTTCAATTCCTAAAATACACAATTTTTTTTTTTTTTACAAAAAGGATTATTTGTCCATAGAGTAAAATATTCTGTTAGTTATTGCAATTTTTAAGTAGATAAATAGATCTCATTCTACAAATTATTCTATGCAATCAAAGAAAGTCTGATCCAACTTACTGTTATCTTAAAATAAAAATGGAAAATAGTTTATTTTTAAATTCCAACAGAAACACTTTAAAAATAGATGAATTACAATAAAAAACAATTTTTTTTTCTTTCCATAATTGTATGGGAAAACACTCCCCAAAATGGAACCTTTTATTTTCAATTATATATGTAAAATATTTTAACAATTATTAGGTTTATTTGTTAGAAGTAATTAAACTTTAGCTGAAAAACTTACAGAAACAAAATACCGGCTTCAGATTCAAAGTGACTTTCTATCCAAGTGAAGCCCACATCAATAAACCAAAACATTTTGAGTTAATCCTTGAGAAATTGTCAATAATATAAAATGGTATGATCATACTCAAGCACAACTCATTAAAAAAACCCACAATAATTCATTTGGTTTGGTTCATTAAATAAAACAAAAAATTTTTAATACTACCCATTTTTAGGAATATTTAAATAGCTAAATGCAAATTGGCATATTTTTCTGTGCTCATCTCTTTCCAAGATAGGTAACATTAAATCCCAGCTAGGTAGTTAGCAAACAAATGCTTAGTTCACCAGTCCCCAAACTGTGGAGCAAGGATACCTGGGATTCCATAGCAAATTCACAGGGGCTTTGCAGGATATTTAGCATCTTAACATTTGTTCGCTATCACATATACTACTACTCAGTGGTTTTTGGATCAAACCACTTAATAAATGGAACTTCCTAACACATCTTTTGGCCTATGCGAAAATTACTGAGATACTAAGTGTACTATGAAGCAAAGCATTAGAGAATCACTTCCTGAGATCATTGGAAAGAGCTCCCAAGGCAGATGACCCACTTACTAGTAAAACTAATGACAAATTCATAATTTTCTTCTTGTATTTCTTATTACCTGATGAAAACCAAAGCTTTAAATCAAATAATATTAAAGAGATCATGTTACAGAATGGCTCTGAGTGGTACACTATATATTTGCCACATACCAATAAAGAATCGCCTTGCAGACTCAGCATCCTCACATTTAGATGGAGCAGGAGAAGATAACCCATCTTTTTCAGAGAGAAGTGAAACATGCTTTGTAGTCTTCACAGGGCCAGGATCCTTCTCTGCAAATGACACATTGCATCACAGTAAGCCAAACAAGTGTTTGTAAATTCATTATTGAATTTAATTTCAAATTACTGGGCCTAAATATCATAAGTTCATATATACAATATATAAAATATGTATATATGTATATGTATATGTATATGTATATGTATTATATATCCACAGTACAAAATAAAAGAAATAAGCTTTAATGTCCATTATCCCATAAAAGATGTAAGATGTCAAATAAGAAAAAAAAATAACATAAAAGGTGATATGGTTGTCTGAATCAAATAAACTTTGCTTGATAAGGAAAATTATTATAGTATATCAAAGATTCTGGAGAATAAACAATGCTCAATTTTAGCATAAACTAGGATATGTTAAACATTTAAGTATTTTTACACCAAAATATTTGAAATTGTTAGATATGGTGCTCAAAAACAAATATAAAAAAGTGTGTCACTAACAAATGTAATCTCTTCCCAGTTATTTTTCTGAAATGAAATCACTGCTCCCTTATGAGCTGACATCATTTGCAAAGCCTTCAATATCTATTCCAGTTAGAGTTGCTGTGTATATGACAGAGTTTGCCATCATGGTAATCTGAACCCAATCAAAGGCAATTCTGACCAAGGAAAAGAGCAGTAGATGTGACCTATGGTATGTTATGTATGTATGTATGTGTGTGCGTGTATGTGTGTGTGTGTGTGTGTGTGTGTGTGTATCCATCCATCCACATGCGTGTATGTATGTCTCTAGATACACATATATTCATAGTATTATTCTATCATATCCCTGGAAAGCACTAGATACACATATATTCATAGTATTATTCTATCAGAAAAGCATGGTCTGCACAGTTACAAATATCTAATTTGATCTAATTTTAAAGCTTGACACTATAACTTCTGAGCTATTAAACCATGAGTATATTATACAAGTTCTTTGCAACTACATGTTTTTATTCATAAAATAAAACCAAAGACTCTGAGCTCATGAATTTCTTTTGAGAATTATTTTATGAGGAATAACACATACAAATATGCTAGCATATACTATGTTTCTTTCACTCTTTCAGTACAAAGACAGAATTTGCCGGAGATCCTTTATCCAGTAAGTGTGCATAGCTCCAGAATGCTACACCGGTATAAACCACAGAAGTGAGTCTGAGGGAACTGAAGGATAGAATGAATCATCATGTATACATTAGACAGTGTCTTTTCAACTTATCAACTCCCTTATAAAAAGCTCCTACTTGGGTACAAACCCACATCTGTATCCTTCAAATTATGTTGGTGATTCATATAATAGTTTTTATTTAGCATATTAGCTCTAACAAGTAAATCATACTGCCTTACTTTTGTATAAACTTAATATGTTTTAAGATTTCACCTTTACTGAACATAATGTGCTCTAGAGCACTCTAGCTACTAAGTGTGAAACCTCTGAGGTCTTACAAATTTGGTTAGTATTCCCTGAGGCAAGTTACTCAACCTTTTATGAGTCATTTTCCTAATCTGTAAAGTGAGATTAATAAGAGTATTTAATTCAGTGTTGTTGAAAGGACTAAATGAAATAAATATAAGGCACTTAAGAAAGCACCATATCCCTGGAAAGCACTAAATATACAGAATATCCCCCAAAATTTATATAAACAATATCTGCAGATTCTATTACATTTTTAAATGAAATATATTTTAATAAAGACTGACTTTATAATTCTTCAAGGTGTATATACATTTTTGGGACACCATATATTTATAAAGATACATTTGAAGATTTAAGAATCATGATGTCTTTCTAGAATAATAATTACCGAAATAAATGCAGTATTTTAATCTCTAGATACTTGTTGCTGGCATTTGTTAAGATTAGTGGCTGTTGAAAAGAGGAATCCAAGATGACGACAGGTAAACACCTACACTGCTGCCTTGTACAACAATTTCAAAACTACAACTAAAAGACAAAACGGACATCATCCAGAACCACAGGAAAGTTGGCTGAGTAGAAATTCTACAACTAGAGGGAAAGAGAGGGGCTCATAGAGACCCAGAGGAGCTGCAAAAAGCTGAGGTACTGAGACAGGCGCACGTGGAAAGAGCGGGTGCCAGAGTACCTGGCTGGTTTTCTCTGGCAGGAGGGAAACAGAGACTCTCAAAGGCATTGAACCCCTTATCTTACAACACTAAACCCCAGATCCAGCCGAAACTCATACGGGGGGAGTTTGGACTGTGAAAAGGGAGAGGTGCATGGAAGTTTAGGGGAGTTGCAAAAGATCAGAGGTCTGGTAGCACGCACGGCACTGCTGATTGTGCCGCTGGCTTTCATGAGCAGGCGGGAGACAGACCCTCCCAACTGTGCCACTTCTGACTCTACTAAGCCCCTGTTTAGGGTGAAACCCTGGGGACCTAGACTCGTGTGGTCCTGGAGCACAGGGGAGCCAGAAAGGCATTGGTCCAGAGGCACTGCAGGTGCGTGCGCAAAAGGACCACTCCAGAGATTACCCAGTCACGTCAGACTCAGGGGCCGTGGAGGGCGGGGCCGACTGCAAGGCAAGGCGGTCCATTAAGCCCTGAGACTCCACCCATCCCAAGCTCAACAGAGAGGCTTCTGTGGAGTTGCAAGTCTGATATCATAAGGCTGAATCCAACACAGAAGTTCTCCCAGCATAGTGAAAATGCCGAGACAAGGGAAGTGATCACAAACAAAAGAAATGGAGGAAAACAAATGACTGTATATAGAGTTCAAAACCACACTTATAAGGTTTTTCAAGAAGATGTTAGAAAAGTTGGATAAAGTTAGCGAGAGCCAAGAGGAGATAATAAAGGACCAACTAGAGATGCAAAAGATCCAACTGGAGATGGAAAAGAACCAACTAGAGATGGAAAAGGTCCAACTAGAGATGAAAAAGGACCAACAAGAAATTAAACACACACTGACTAAAATAAAAAATACTATACAGAGTGTAACAGCAGACTAGAGAAAGGCAAGAATCAAGTCAAAAATTTGAAATATAAAGAAGCAGAAAACATTCAACTGGAAAAGCAAGAAGAGAAAATAATCCAAAAATGTGAAGATAATGTAAGGAGCCTCTGGGACAGCTTCAAGCATACCAACATCAGAATTGTGGGGGTGCCAGAAGAAGAGAGAGAGCAAGATACTGAAAACCTATTTAAAGAAATAATGACTGAAAACTTCCCACACCTGGTAAAAGAAATAGACCTACAAGTCCAGGAAGCACACAGAACCCCATATAAAAGGAATCCAAAGAGGACTACACCAAGATACATCATAATTAAAATACCAAGAGCAAAAAACAAAGAGAGAATATTAAAAGCAGCAAGAGAAAAACAATTAATTACCTACAAAGGAGCACCCATACGACTGTCAGCTGATTTCTCAACAGAAACGATGCAGGCCAGATGGGAATGGCAAGAAATATTCAACGTGATGAATAGCAAGAACCTACAACCATGAATAATCTATCCAGCAAAGCTATCATTCAGAATTGAAGGGAAGATAAAGAGCTTCACAGATAAGAAAAAGCTAAAGGAGTACATAAACTCCAAACCAGTATTATATGAAATGTTGAAAGGTACTCTTTTAGAAGAGGAAGAAGAAAAAGGGAAAAGCCAAAAAATTATGAACAACAAATACATATTTATCAATAAGTGAATCTAAAAATTAAGCGAATTAAAAATATGATCAACAGAATAAACTGTTGAATATAATAGAATCAGGAGCACAGAAAGGGAATGGACTGATAATTCTCAGGGGGAAAGGGGTGAGAGGTGTACAGGGAGAGACTGGACAAAAACCATACACCTATGGATGAGTTCAATGGGAGGGAGGTAAGGGCAGATTGAAGGGTGGGAGTTGGGTGGAGGGGAGCTATGGAAGGGAAAAAAAGAGAAACAAATGTAATAATCTGAATAATAAAGATTTAATTTAAAAAAAAAAACAAGAAAACCCACTGTATGGGAGAACATATAATGCAAATGTTATCACTGATAAAGTTTTAATCTCCAATTACAGACAACTTATACAATTTAGTAAAAGGAAGATAAATAATCCAATTAAAAATGAGCAAGGGACTTAAATAGAATATTTTTGAAAGAAGACAGAAAAAAGACCAAGAGACACATGAAAACATGTTCAAAGTCACTAATATTATGAAAGATACAAATTAAAACAACAAAGCGATTCTATCTCCCACCTGTCAGAATGGCAATCATGAACAAATGACAAGTGTTGTCGAGGATGCAGAGAAAAAGGAACCCTTGTGCACCGATGGTGGGAATGCAGACTGGTACAGCTACTGTGGAGAATAGTCTGGAGTTTTCTCAAAAAATTAAAAATGGAACTCCCATTTGACCCAGTAATCCCAGTCCTAGGAATATATCCTAAGAAACTAGAAACACCAATCAGAAAGGTTATATGCACCCCATGTTCATAGCAGCACAATTTACAATAGCTAAGATTTGGAAACTGCCCAGGTGTCTGTCAGCAGATGACTGGATCAGAAAACTATGGTATATCTACACAATGGAATTCTATGCTGCCATAAAAAAGAAGGAATTCTTACCATCTGCAGCATCCTGGATGGAGCTGGAGAGCATTATGCTAAGTGAAATAAGCCAGCCAATGGAAGAAAAATACCACATGATCTCACTCATTTATGGATAATAAAGAACATTATAAACTGATGAACAAAAAGATATATATAGAGGCAGTAAAGCATCAAACAGACTGTCAAATTACAATGGAAAGTTTAGGGAGAGCTTGGGTAGATAAGAGATCAACCGAAGGGCTTTTATGCATGCATATAAGTATAACCAATGGACACAAGACCCTGGCGGGTTAGAGAATGCATGTGGGGGCAATGAGAAGATATATACACATGTAATACATTAATACATAAAAAGAAATGAAAATCATAACAGGAAAAAAAGAAGATAAATTCATATGGCAAGCCCTGGCCAGTGTGGCTCGGTTGGTTGGGCATTGTTCCATGCACCAAGAGGCTGATGATTCTATTCCAGGTCAGGGCACATGCCTGGGTTTCAGGCTTGATCCCTGGTATGGGACTGTATAGGAAGCAGCTAATGTTTTGTTCTCACACCAATGTTTCTCTCTCTTTCTCCTCCTCCCTTCCTCTCTCTCCTAAAGGCAATACAAATCCTGAAAAATAATATAGCAAAATGGCACATTAGCTCACAAAATAGAATTTTTACCCAGGTCTATGACTTTATCAATTGCTCCTTCGATGGTGTGTTATCTAAAATATCTACCCAGCATATTAGAAAAATATAAAAAAGTAACGTCAGGACTAGGCGGAGAGAGAAAACAGTCAACAGCTGCTGCTGAGTAGTGAAGGTACAGCAGTGTAATAGAACACTTTCTTCCCCACACCGGACTTTTCCTTGCTGTTACAGGGAGCTGAGGTACTCTAAAAGCCTATTTTCCTTTGCTATTTTTTTCTCCCTCTCCTTGAGAAATGGAGTAGTTCATCTGACTGATATGTTTGGAAATAGTACTAAATCAAGCATGTGTGGCCTGAATTCACCCTTTCCTTTTTGGGAATGAGCCAGTTCCTTGAGAGAAAATCATCTCCTTTCCTCACAGTTGTCATCCTGCACACTCGCCCAATGCAGCTAAGAGGGAGGCAGAAATCAAAGGGCAAGAGTAAGCCAGGTTAGTTGATTAAGCGAGATCATCAGTGGCTTAAATCATGAGTCTTGCCTCTGAGTTTTGTGACGAGGAGATAATGGGTTGTGATGCACGCATAGCATTTGGAAGTTCAGAGTGTTCCTGCCTAATGGTTTCTATATCTCCTGTAAAGTGAGAAAAAAGGTCATTTCCTGTGACTGGTGAAGAACAGTATTGTTTCATAGGAATGGTAAACATTTGTAAAAGCAAGTGGAGAATATGAGAAAATTTGTTAAAAATACAGAAAAGACCTCTAACTCATTGCTGAAATTTAAGGTCTTGATAATCTATTATACAGAGAGAATTTTCCCATCTCCATCCTTTCTCATCCCCTTAGATTTACTCCATCCATCATTCTCTTCTGTGCCTTGTATTTCACATCTCTCCCAGCTCAGTAGTTTCTCTTCCAATTGTTCTTATATTTTCTCAACATTTCCCCTGCAGTAACTTCCAGTGAGTCTACTAACCACTCTCCTTCTCTGTCTGATTCATCTTGCATCCCAACAATTGTTCCTTTTCCCAATCACTGATACTCAAAACCACAGATAGTTCCCACTATAAGAGAAGAAACAGCATAGAGGTGTGGCTCAGCCCCTTCAGTGCCTACCTTATGTCTCCTATCATACCTCCATGCTTTTGTTATATAGCCCTTTGCCTCAATCTTCCTGTTCAAGATCATTATTTGTGAAGCTCTACACAAACGTCATCTCTTCTATAAAACCACCCTATACCTCCAACATCTGCATTAACTTCTGCACCACCCTCACATTCCTAATATTTCAATTCACTCATACACTCAGCTCTTAATTCCATCCTGTTTATATTAATGCATTTATGTGCCCCTCACTAAATTGTCAGCTTTTGGAAATATGAGTCACTAACAGCCGTAGCCGGTTTGGCTCAGTGGATAGAGCACTGGCCTGTGGACCAAAGGGTCTCTGGTTTCATTCTGATTGAGGGCACATAACTAGGTTGCAGGTTCCTCCTCCTCCTGGGCTGTGGTCAGAGCTCATGCAGAAAGCAATCAGTCCATGTGTTTCTCTCACATCGATATTTCTCTGTCTTTCCCTTTCCCTTCCACTCTCTCTAAAAATCAATGGAGCCCTATCTGGTTTGGCTCAGTGGATACAGTGCTGGCCTGTTGACTGAAAGGTCCCAGGCTTTATTCTGGTCAAGGGCACATGCCCAGGTTGTAGTCTCATTCCATAGTGGGGTGGGGGAGCATGCAGGAGGCAGCTGAGCAATGATTCTCTCTCATCATTGATATTTCTATCTCTTTCTCCCTCTCCCTTATTCTCTAAAATCAATAAATCAATAAAAATATTTTTTTAAAAATCAATGGAAAAATATCCTCAAGTGAGGATAAAAACAGAGAGAGAGAGAGAGAGAGAGAGAGAGAGAGAGAGACTGACTGCCATATTCAACTCTCAATACTAAACATGGCTCCTGGTAATAGCAGGAGTTTATTAAACATTCATTAATTTTTCTTTTCTTTTTAAAAATATGTTTTTATTAATTTTTTTGAGAGAGGGGATGGGAGAAAGAAAGAGGTAAACATCGATGTAGGAAACATTGATCATTTGCCTCCCCTACAGATCCCAACCAGGGACCTAACCGGGGCATATGCCCTGGCTGGGAATTGAACTGGTGACCTTTTGGTATATGGGATGAAGTCCAACCAACTAAGTCACAACAGCCAGGAAAATACTTGTTAATATTTAAAAGTCACTTTACTTCTAGATGTTAGCCTTGGATAACAAGAACAAATCCAGCAATAGAGAGAAAACAGTCACATGTAACTTACCATTCCTTACAGTGACGTTTTCCTCATCAAGATGAAATGCCAAATATGGGTAAGTAGTAAGAATGCAGTTTTCTGCTGTTGCAATAACTGGAAGTGTAAACCTAAAAATGAAAATATTGTGTTTCAATAAAATAAAATATTCAGATGCAGTAAACACACTAAAATACCTTAAATATCCTGGATGCCTTTAAGAGTCAAGACACAAATCAATAATCATTTTTCTTTCCACTTACTTTGCTTTTCTTAACTACCTACCATATATATTTTAATGGTTTAAATTTTTTATTTTACTTTTAAAGCTTCTAACAGAGAAGGTAAAGTTCACTGTCTAGTGTGTTCTTCAACAGAGCCTGTAACTGTTCAGGTTCATAATGAGATTCAATAAATGTTAAGAGTTGAAGGAGCCTAAGAGTTCATTTACACAACTTCTTCTATAACATCCCTGATAAATGGTGTCTAGCCTCCGAAAACCCTAGTAGGGAGACACTACCAGAGTGACACTCACGAGTTGGAGACGACCCATTTTCTATCTGGAGAGTTGTAGCTGGATACATTCTGTTTCCGAACAAGGAACAAAATCTACCATCTAATACCCATTACATTTCTTCAAATATTTAAACACAGTGTATTTTTTCTAAGGTTCCTCTTCATAAAATTGCCAACATTTAGAATGGTCAAGGATTATTTCAACTATAATGTCATCAAATAGTTCTAAAATTGTTTAACTTTTTTAGATGAGTTTTTTTTTTTTGTCCTACTTTAACTGTGCCTGATAATGGAAACAATACTGCAAAAGTTATTAAACCAGTGGAGAGTACTATTACCTTCCATAACCTGTACTCTATTTTATGAAAGCATTGTGAAAGTGCCTTATTATTTTTACCAGTCACAAAACACTCAGGGTATATTGGGCCTAACTTACGTAACAACTGTCTTGTACAACTGATTTTCCATGGAAGTACTATATTTAATACCTATACCATTGTTACATAGCTTTATTGGTTTCAGTTCTGCATTACAATAGTATATCAAGATAATTTTAGACTTGAATCAGACAAGTACACACACACACACACACAACACACACACACACATATCATACACCATATGCCTTTCTCCATATCGAAACAGCCATCACTGCCTGAGTCCTATTTGATCATTCTCCACACTACTGAATTCTAGATATGAACCTGCTATATGCTAGAAAAGGTAAAACCAACAGAAATCTAAGTTAGGAAAAAAGTCAAGTAAGAATGTTATGTCTGCAGTAGAGAATAACCAATAAAA
This sequence comes from Lasiurus borealis, assembly GCA_004026805.1. NCBI lineage: Eukaryota > Metazoa > Chordata > Mammalia > Chiroptera > Vespertilionidae > Lasiurus > Lasiurus borealis. The sequence goes on along the minus strand of PVJN01021251.1, from coordinate 13,063 downwards.
TGCAAATTGTATTTTTATAAACCATAATTTTTATATTGAATGGCATGTTGACCAAATATAATTCATTCGATAAGGTGTACAAAGTCTCATCATTCATCTCACTGGTCATTAGCTAGTGAATAATTACTACTCTAATTACACATCTCTAATTATGGCACTATCAATAGTGAAGATTTAAGAGACTCTTTGCTTGTCATTCCAAATCACTTTAGGGATGAAACTTTGTAGTTTCATGTTAACTCTATGTTATAAATGGCCTGGCAGTTATAGTATTTTATCATTTTCCAACAGTGTATGAAGTACAATGACGGCCTCTCAACAATATGTCAAACTCCATGAGAAATATTATATTATTTATATCTTTCTCATTTTAACTGAGGCTCTCCTCCCTCGCTGTACTATTTAGAGGCAGATCTAACATTCTAAAAGCAGTGCTATTGAACATGGTTTGAATTCACAGTGAGTTGAGTAGAGCAAGCAGAAGGGGCAGGGCTATAGGGTATGACATTGGAAGCTTGTCTCTTTAGTTTTAATATGCTTTTCTTTTCAAACCTTTATCCACAAGACAACTAGAAAATTATAAAATTATATGTTGGAAAAACTGGCAGTGGATATGAAGAGTTGCAGAAGAGCTTATAGCTGAAACTACTTTGGAATAATGATCTAGATTTCTATTTACAGAACTGAATCAAAATGAGAAATGAGAGAAAAAAGTATCTGGGTCAGCCCTGTGAAAGTGCTTTTCATTGTTAAAAACCCATCATCCCCACCATCACTAGTAAAAACAAGTGCTTATGGCCATCTACACAGTATTTAAATAAAGACTTACACATAATAGAATAACTTGGATGACTGTATTTGTGTTAGGTGAATTTATTACACAAAACAAACATCCTTGAGGAAGCTTTCCAAAGCAGCTGATCCACACCTATTCATAATGTTTCTCAATTTAATAATTGCTACCAAAATAATCTATATGTAACTTTATTTATTCACAAAAGGTTAAATTGAAATATTTATTTAAATGCTGAATGTTTACTAAAGCTAGCACTTTTATGGCAGTGAGGTCAATCAATAAAATTTAATCTACTGCTGTAATGTGTATTTGTAACAATCGAGGGCATCCATGATGTGGCCAGACAAGAATGTCTCTATCATAAGTGAGGACATCGAATGCCATTCTGTTAATCAGCAATAAAATTACAGATTTTTATTTATTTTTATTAGATCAAAGTAGACTGAAAACATTCCTCATGATACTGTGATTCTCACCCATTTGTTTTTCAATGTTCTTTCTTGAGTGGAAGGAAAGGAGTAAAGTTATAGCTGCTTGTGTGTGCATTGCAATAACCCATATGTTATCTGCAGTCCATAACGACACAGTTATTTATGAGCATTAATAATTCTGGCAAATATGTGGCTATTAACTAATTTAGTGACCTTTAAAAGAGTTTAAGCTTGATCAAAATGTGCATAAATCCATGGACATATGTTTCACATGTGAATGTATTTAATTGATTTGTATCATTGCAAAATAAGGTAAGGGTAGAGAATTCTTCCTTAGACACATAAGAAATCAGTAGATAGTCACCAAGTCTATAAATATATGTCCATTGCATATTATTTTATACATATATCAATTCTTTTTACAAAAAACATCTTTTTGAATTTGCTTAACAATCTGGAAATAATTATGTAATCAATGTAAATCATTTTTTAAAATCTCAAAATCTCTCTTTAGGGATTCTTTTACAATTTTAAATCATTAATGTTGATATATATATAAATTTTTAACTTAGCATTCCTATGGGGAAATACTATAGCTGTTAGCACAATTTAAAGTAGGGTATCCAGGGAGGAATTACAGCAGCCGACTGCATTGGCATGCAACTTTAGGAGCTCTGTGAGGACCAGCCTTCAGGCAGGTGCCTGAAGAGATTAAGGATGAAAAGATAAATGTGATACATCCCATAAACAAATTGAGAGATAAAAATCACATATTCATATCAATTGATGCAGAAAAAGCATTTGACAAAATCTAACACCCTTTCTTGATAAAAACTCTCAGCAAAGTGGGAATAGAAGGAGCACACCTCAACATCATAAAAGCCATATATGATAAACCCACAGCTAACATCATACTCAATGGGCAAAAACTAAAACCATTTCCCCTAAGAACAGGAACAAGACAGGGATGCCCACTCTCACCCCTCCTGTTTGACATAGTACTAGAAGTACTAGCCATTGCCATTAGATAAGAAGAAGAAATAAAAGGCATCCAAATGGGAAAAGAAGAAGTAAAGCTGTCCTCATTTGCAGATGACATGATACTGTACATAGAAAACCCTAAAGATTCTATCAAAAATTATTAGACTTAATAAAAGAATTTGGCAATGTAGCAGAATACAAAATTAATGCCAAGAAATCTATGGCATTTCTATACACCAATAATGAACTTACAGAAAGAGAGATTTAAAAAGCAATCCCATTTACCATTACACCAAAAAAATAAAAATAAAAAAATAAGATAACTAGGAATAAACTTACCTAAGAAGATAAAAGACCTAAAGTGCTGGTGAGAATGTGGAGAAAAAGGAATTAAAAACAAAGAAAAGAAAGAATTTTGTGTACCAGGCCTCTAGTAGTTTATAAAAAAACTTGGCTAAACTCTACCTTCCCTACTACATACTACACTGACCTCCATCAAAGAAGGGCCCCTTTCTATTTCATCTTTGCTTACCCAAATCGTGGGCAGAGCATACAACTATTATCTACAATGAAAGATTCCTTCCAAAGAAAACTTCTGAGATAAAAGGAAAGCAGTTGAGGAATTTCTTGTTGAAAGATCTCATTTTTCTCAATGGGATCATATCGAATGTCTAGAAAGAAAAAGGAATGGAAGCTTTGGGGATTTCAGAGAAGGAAGCTCTGATTATACACTGTGGGGAAACTAGATAAGGAGTTAAAAAGGCAGCAGTAAAAGAATTTGTCTGTATTAAGGTTCTGAACAGTGCTCATCATTTGTTGTCTTTTTCAACTGGGTGTATGGAAAAACCTTTTGTAGCTCATCTATGATTTCCAAAGTTTCTAAATTAGTTCCAATAGCTATACTTTACCTAAACCTGCTGAGGGTTGAAATGGAGTTTAGCAGAAAGTAAAGTAATATGGGTGGGAAATTCAGGAAAGAGAAAACAAGTCTTGAGGCTAAAAGGCTACAAAATAACAAAACAATAAGATAAGAAAATCATCAAATACAACACCCCTCTACCTCCTGGAGACTGTTCCAGCTCTCCATACCATCACATTTGCTGACCAGACCTGAAGACATTGGCACCATCAAGTCCATTCACGCTCTTCAGAGGCATTTTTACCCCCGTCTCAGAAGCCATCTAGCTCACACAGTACTTAGTGAAATTATTCCCTTCCCACCCTGTTAATGTGGCCTGAGCCTTCACTAGCTTTAAGACATTCATGGATTCGTATTGGTGAGCTCCAAGGTGTACCTTACATAGTACTTAAGGTAAAGTGTGAATTTAAGAACTAGAGAAAACTTAAGTTAAACTTTTATGAACAAGGTCAGTAATATACAAAAGGACACAATGCTTCCTAGGATAGTGTCACAGAGTTAATTGCTTGATAGGAGCCTAAAGCAACACAATTAATTGTCTTTTCAGGTCAACAAAAGATTGATTGTTAGCATCAAAAGAGAAAAGTTGGAGTCTGAGAGATATAATTTAGAAGATTTTATCTATCAACGTATGCAAGAAAGAAAAATAGAAGCTGAAGTTCAGGATATAGCCATACTTCACCTTGTATACAACATCACATGGTGCATTGTCTTGTTGGAAGAAACCATCTCCATTGACATATGCCAGTGGTCGGCAAACTGCGGCACATGAGCCACATGCGGCTCGCAAGCAACGGTTTGCCACTCTGTTGACTAATGAGTTTGCCGATCTCTCGGATATGCCATCAACATGATAAGATGAACCTGATCAGCAATGATATTTAGATATGTTATACTATTCAGACGTTGTTCCACATGAATTAAAAGGCCCAAATCATACCAAGAAAACATGCCCCAAACCATAACACTGCCCCCACCAGCTTGAAGGGTTGCACTCATTCATGTGGGGTACATGCTTTCATGCTGTTTCTGCAAAATTCTTACTCTGCTGTCTGCATGATGCAACTAGAAATGTGATTCATCAGACCACATGACATTTTTCCAATGTTCAACTGTCCAATCCTTGTGTTCCTGTGTGAATTGGAGATATTTTATCTTTGTAACTGGAGATAGCAAAGGTGTTTGAACAGGTCTTCGGCTTTCATATCCCATATGATGCAGTGTACGGCTAATTTGCCTACACAGGTAGTCATAATAATCTTGCCACTCAATACATATTATATATATGTAATAAGCCCAGTGCATGAATTCGTGCATGGGAGGGATCCAGCCAGCCTGGCCAGGGTGGGGGGACATGGATGGTTAACCAGCCTGCCTGTTGGTCGAACTACCGGTTGAGGGGACAATTGGCATATTAGCTTTTTATTATATAGGATATACACTGAGTGGCCAGATTATTATGTATTCAGAGATCATAATAATCTGGCCACTCAGTGTAGATTATATATTAGGTGTACCAGTTAATAATGCGGATTTTGTAATCAAAGAAAACACAATAATTTCAAGATAAACATCAAAATTGCTTATTCAAAGTAATGTCAATTGCTACCTACACATTTCCCCATCTTTCTGGTAATTTGTGGATACCGTCCCAATAAAACTTTTCTTGTTTTGAAGTAAACCATTGAGAGACCCAATTTTCTACTTCATACATTTTGAAGTGCTTCCCAGAAAGTGCATGTGCCATCGTGGTAATCTGAAGGATCAAGGTCTGGTGAATAAGGCAGGAGAGTTAATATTTCCCAGGCAAGATCTTTTAATGTGTCTTTAACTGGTTTTGAAGTGTGTGATGGTGCGTCATCATGAAGCAAAATTACTTTGCTGTGTCTTCTGACACATTCTGGAATTTCACGATCAAAGCGTGGTTCAAATTGATTATTTGTTGTCAGTAACAATCAGTATTAATAGTTTCACGACACCTTCCTGATCCCACCAAATGCAGAGCACTGTCTTCTTTCTGAAGTGATTTGGCCTTGCAGTCTATGTTGATGGTTGACCTGGATGAACCCATGATTTTGTGCATTTGGGATTCTCAAAAGAAATCCACTTTTCATTGCCAGTCACAATTTGATGCAAAAAAAGACTTTTCATGCCATTAAATCAACATTTTACTGATGAATTTTTGGTTTTCCATTTGTCTTTTGTTCAGTTGATGTGGCATCCATTTTCCTTCCTTTAAAATCTTTCCCATTGCTTGTAAACTATCAGAAATTGTTTTCTGAGCAACGTTTAATTTTTCTGCAAGTTGTTTTTGAGTTTGACACACATCTTTATCCAATAATGCTTATAATTGTTGATCTTCACTCTTTTTCGGTTGACCTCGACATTCTTTGTCTTTCACATCGAAATGATCACTTTTAAAGCATTTAAACCAGTGTTTACAAGTACAGTGGTACCTCAAGATACAAGTGCCCTAACATACAAAATTTTTGAGATATGAGCCGTCGAGAGAACAATTTTTGCTTTGAAATACGAGCAACATTTGAGATAGAAGTAATCGCGTGGATAGGCCAGCTGCACATGACCCACCAGTTTACCGCAACTCAAGCGTCTCATAGTTTCCCACACCTCAAGGTTACGGAACGAATTAAACTCGTATCTCGAGGTACCACTGTATTTTGAGATGGAGCATGCTCACCATAAGCTTCCAAAAGTATATGATAACTTTCAGCAGCACTTTTCTTCAAAATAATGAATTAAAACTTTTCACAAATGTTCTTTTCTTGGCACAAAATTCAACATTTTTAAGCATAAAAAATATCTATGATGTTAACACCTTCAGCAAATTTGACATATGAAGTTTTGAAGCTTGCTGTCAATATAACAAAATAGCATATATATCAAATTGCATGTATATCAATATATGTATAACTCCATCTATTGAAAAAAATCGGCATTATTAACTGGTACACCTAGTATAGAGATAATAGTAATATTATATATTACTAGAGGCACAATGCACAAAATTTGTGCAAGAGTAGGCCTTCCTTCCCCTGATTGTTGGCACTGGCTTCCCTCTGGAACTTGGGATTCAGGCTTCCCTCACAGCCCTGGTTTTGTCCAGAAGGTTGTCTAGTCTAATTAGCATAATACCCTTTTATTAGTATAGATATACTACATACTATACATATATAGTAATATACTATCTATAGTAATAAAAGGGTAAAATGCTAATTAGACCAGGTGACCGGCCATCTTCTGGACAAAGTCACAGTGGTGGAGGTTGAGGTAGAGGCAGTTATGGGCAATCAGGCCAGCAGGGGAAGGCAGTTAGGAGCCAGCAGCGGTGGGAAGTTGGGGGCCATCAGGCCAGCAGAGAATGGCAGTTGGAGGCTATCAAGCCAGCAGGGGACGGCCACTGGGGGCCATCAGGCTAGCAGTGAAGGGCTGTTGTGAGCCATCAGTCTGGCAGGGGAGCAGTTAGGTGGCTATCAGGCCAGCAGAGGTGGTTAGGGGAGATCAGGCAGACTGGCAGGCAAGTGGTTAAGAGTCAGTGATCCCAGATTGTGAGAGAAATGTCAAACTGACAGTTGGACATTTCCTGAGGGGTCCCAGATTGGAGAGGTTGCAGGCCCGACTGAGGGATGCACCCTCATGCACAAATTTCATGCACCAGGCCTCTAGTCCTATATAATATAAGTCCAGTATGCTAAGTGTCCGAATGTTGGTTCAACAGTTCAACCATTCATTATGACACACACTGACCACCAAGGGGCAGATAATCTGACTGGTAGGTTAGCTTGCTGCTGGGGTCCAGCCAATTGGGACTGGGAGAGACAGGCCAGCCATGTCCAAGAGCCCTCCCATGGTCTCTCCCTGGCCCAGACTGTGCACCAGCGGGGTCTCTCAGACTGCCCTATACCCTCTTGCAATCTGGGATCTCTTGGGATGTCGGACAGCCAGGTTTGGCCTGATCTCCTCAGGCCAGGCTGAGGGCCCCCATTGGTGCACGAATCCATGCCCTGGGCCAGTTTCGGCCCCATCCCCACAGGCCAGGGCGAAAGACCCCATCAGTGCATGAATCCATGCACCAGACCTCTAGTATTGTATGCTACATAGTATATTAATAACATATATTATGATATAGTAATAATCCCACTTAAAGTTAAAAAAGTATCACATAGAATAAGAATATTAACATAAATCTTTAGTATACAATTCATTCTAATGCTTCTCACAACAAACATTTTTAATCAATTTTACTGCTGTACACACTAGCCTTTTTTCACTGTTTAAATCAAACCATCTGAGGGTATAATATAAAAGGGGGATTTCTGGTTCTAAAAGGTAAGAAATTAAAAAATATGATTCCACCAAGTTGTATTTGACTTTCTCTGAGCCTGTTAAAGCAACATGAAACAATCAACATTTTAAAAACTCGTTATACTGATGTGTTTTTTCTTTTATTTAATACTTATTTAACATTTGCTTTGTGTCAATTCCTATCCAATTACTCAATAAGTATTAACTCAATAAATGTTTCATGATTAAGGAGAGATTGATTATCCCCATTTTATAAATGAGGAAACTGAGAGCCGCAGAAGACTAAGTAACTTTACCAAAATTAACAGAGTCAAGATTCAAACCCACACAGCCAAGTTGCATACATTACACTGGTGACCACTATTATGATGATTCTCATGAGAGCAACGCTACCTACATTTGGAACTTTTAAAATATTGTTATTTCCAAAATCATTATTTTAGATGTCTCTCCTCTACCATTTTACAATAGTGAAAAATAGTATAACCCTTTTATTCTTCACTGTCAGAAACAAAAGAATCTAATATTAAATATCTTACCTGCAATTTCTGTCATCACAGAAAAGAACAGTAGTGATAATTGTCATAGGTTTAGAAGATTTGAAGCTAAAGCGGCAGATGAGCTCAGTGTTAATTCCATCGAGAGAGGCTTCAATGACTGTGCCTTTTGGAAAAGTCACAGTAAGAGGGTGAATCTCCCCATCAATACCAAGAAGGTTTGCTGGGGGAATCACAACCTTTATACTTGATTCTCTGTTTGAAATTAAAAAATATATATATTAGCTCAATGCATGCAACTAATTGGCTTTTTATATGTTCTCCTCTGTTGGGGGATTATTAGAGAAATTAAAACAAATATTTATAATAATATGTACACTTATTAAAGTATTTTATATAATATTTTATTTTCTGGTCATAATAAGATTTATAATGTTATTTTAATTAAAAAAAAACACATAAGATGATCAAAAGTTCCTTTTGTCCTTTGAAGATTAAAAAGAGAGGGTTAAAACATCTGATTAAATACAATGTGTTTTTCACCACAGCCAGGATATAAGTAGTATTGCCCTTAAATATAACCTGACAAAAATTTACCCAAAATTACTTTAATAACTAGAGATTTATCACATGTAGACTAAATATTAACAGATTAATATACATATATAATTTATTTTTAAATATGGATACTCTTAAGCACTATATACATATATAATGAATGTTTTTAAATCATTACTAAAAAATGTCACTTAATGTTCACATATTTTACTATATATCTCTAAATTATTCAGCCAATCTAAAATGTTTGTAATTTTGAATAATATAGTATATAGTATTCACTTTTAAATCTAATTAATACTTGATAACTTTTGGTGATCTATACTCTTTAACCATAGTAGTTTGTTTTATTTTATTATATGTACAGACTCCTATAGTAAATAACAAGTATTAACAAATGGGAAATATATTTATAATGTTTTAATTAGAATGAAGATTATTCAGATAATTAACTGTCAAAAGTAAAGAAAAATCTCAACTTGACAAGGTTAAACCAATATGGTTAATTGCATAAAACATGAAAAAGTAATTTATAAATCAGGCTGGAATCATATTCTGTCTCTAACTAAGTGTCACTGGATAAGTCAATGCTGTTGATTTTATTGTACCATATTTTGCAAGACTCATCTTTTGATTTGAGATCATTTTTAAATTTATACATTTATACTCTAATTCCAAAGTTGAAAGATTAAAATATTAATTCATATATTAGATAAAATTTTGTAATAAATAATGCATTTTAGCACAAAATAATTTAAGCCACTTCTATTTCCTATTTGAGCAACCAAGGTTAGTTTCTATTTACAAGGTAGTAGCAAATCCTAAAGTTGTCAAGTTAAAGTTTAACAATACTCTATCACGAAATGACATTTAGACCAAGCTCTATGGCATAAGTAAGCGCTCATTATATATTTCAGGCCAAGCTGAGGAACTAAAAGTTGTCCTATGCTTTCCAAATTGAATAATATCCATTTATTGTAACCATTATATCTCTCTCATCATTGATGCTCTATCTCTCCTTCTTCCTTCCTCTCTGAAATCAATATATATATATAAAGGAGCTGAGAGTGATCCCAGCCAACAGGCAGTAAGAAAATGGTGTCTTAGGACTACAGCTACAAGGATAAATTTTGCCAACAACCAGGGAGCTTGTAAGAGAGCTTAGCCTCAGATGAAGACTGCTGCCCATCCCATGGTTTCTATCTATTGAGACCAGGAGCAGTGAATACAGTCAAACTGACCCGGACTCCTTACCCAAAGAAATTCTGAGATAACAAATTCATGCTTTAAGGCATTAAATTTGTCTAAATTTATCATACAGCAATAGAAAACTAATGCCCTGAGTTTTTAAGCTTGTTTCTTATAGCATAAACTAACTGTGAGGTAACTAAGTAGGTTTTTTTGTAATTTAATTTAAATATACAATAAAATATTTTAATAGTTCCAACTACAGAAACAAGTTAGACATTGTCATGACTCATAACAAATACAAACAAAAAGCATATAAAGAAAGTATGATAAATTCACATTAAGCATTTACCTGTAATAACTTTGAGGTAAAATGTTGACATCCATCACACTTGCTACATCCAAAGGAACAGGGTTGAAAAACATGAATGCACGGTCAAATGATAACTTGGGCAATTTTAGCTCTCCAATCAGATGTAACATTTGGTAGCAAACCGGACTGTTATTTAAACGTACAGGTACAAAAGCTGTGTATTTTACAGCATGAGCTAATGAAAAAAAATTAAATATTTTAGGACTAATTCACACACCAAAAAAAAAAACACATTTAAGTAGTTTAAACCTTACTATGTATTAAAATGCACTATGAAGGTACAGCTCAATTAAGCAGAATTGATTATCCATAAACTGGATTTCTCCTGCCAAGAAACTTAAGACATGTAATGAGGAGCTGTTGAAATAAAAATCTTTCAAAGTGAACTCTGTCTGAAAATAGACCAAGTCTCCTTAAAGTAGATTTTCATTATTATAAGAAAACACATCTAACTGAGGAAACGGTTCAACAGGATTTCTTTTTTCACTGCTTTCTATGTCTTAATAGGAACTACCTATCCCTTTAGTATATGCATTATGAAAATGAGGTCAGATAATTGCTTATAAGGATTTCAGGAGACTACTGGGAAATGGATGTGCTGAGATGAAAGGAATGTGCTTTCTCACAGATTTTAAGTTTATGAAAGGCTGCCAGGGTCAACTGTCTAATTTCACCTGGTAGGGAAACAGGAAATTCCCATGTTGGCAGCTCACTATGAGGAAAGGCAATCTGTGTTGGAGAAAAGGGATCAGCATAGGAGACTGCAGGTTAGTCCTGGAGGACAGGTTCCATCACAGCAAGTTGCCAATGCCCTTTAGATCTAAATCCCCAAATATAGGTCTCAAAGTATTATTAGTGTAAGCAGCTAGTTAGATATTAATGAAAGAGAAGGGAGCAGATATCTAATTAAGCAAGATTAACACTAGGAACCTAGAGTTTCCTAGTTTATCCCAGGGGATTGCAGCATTACCCTGCCAAGGGAATTAACATTTTGTTTCCTTCAGTGGGAAGGAAGAAGTGACTTTTCATTCTCCCCAGGGGTCAATGGCCCATTCTCATAGTTTGCCAGGTAGAAGGAGAACAAGTAAAGGGGAAATTCCTTTGCTGAGGGATGCTCAGTAGAGAGCAAGATGGCACAGGGGAGAGCCCAGCATAAGCCCACAACGAGCCAGGAAAGAGACTGTTTAGTTTGAAAGAAAACCTGCTCTTTCCAAACCTGGAAATAATATAATCAAAGCTTAACAAAGGCCTGAGTTTTGTTTGTTTGCCCATTCATTCATACACTCTCTCTTCACAGCAGCTGTGCAGGCTTAGCAGCCACACTGAACCCAAGTGCAGGACAGGTTGTGACCCAAATGCAGATGGGGAAAATGAGACACAGAGGAGGTCTGCATCTCTGGGCCCTGGTCCTTATGGGCTTGGTGAGGACAAGAGCATGTTTGTGGCCCAAGAGACTGGAGTTATTCCCTAATGAGACAGAACTGAGCCATCTGACTGTGGATGAGACACTAGGCACTTGGGGGGCAGTCTTGTATTTTTCTCCAATAAATCTTACCTCATCCTTCTATGCATGGATCCCTGAAATGCTTTTCTCATTACTCCATGTAAGAAATGGCATCATCAGGAGAAAACTGTGATTTGGTGAGTATGATTTCAATATGTAATCTTAGAATTCAGGAACTGGACACCAGAGTGGCCTGGCAGGGATCGGGCCATTAAGGGTATCACCAGGGCAGAGAATAAGAGTGTTATGGATGATGCAAATCCATTTTCAAAAGTGACATCATTGTGAGCCATAGGCAAAAGCAATGGACTCACTGAACTGATAGACCCGCTAGTTTTCAATGTACTGGGTGCCTTTATGTGTTCAAATAAGCCCTTTACATGTTCAAATAGTCTGGAGTCCTTAGAAAGTGGGAAGTGGCTGAAGAGGGTAGGGAATAGGAACTTCCTATTAATAATGACAGATGACTACTAGTAAAGACTTCGTGAAAATATAAGAGATTGCATCAGCACCTTGACTTGATAAAATATGTTTTAAAATTTTATGCATATAAAGCATTATAAATCTATAGGGAAAGGGTAGTATCATTTAATGAATCTGATATTGTTAAAATTATTTTGGAGGGAACTAACATTAATTTTAGAGTTAGACAAGGTCTTAAGACTTATTGAATTCTGAATTTTAAGTGGGCTATTTTGAGATTATTTCTAGGTTTCACACCTATTAAATGTTTTCTGGGGTAATAGAGAATGGGCTCCATCTGTAACTTAAGACTACTGGAGATTCAATGACACTTTTTTTTTTTTAGCACAGATATACCTTCTCTCCCATCTGAGATGAAAATTATATAAACTTGCTATAGGAATGTTTATATTTTTAACAATTAAGTTGGGATCCTAACAAGGGAACCCCAGATTTGATTGTTTGGGCTCAGCTCCATACAGAAGGAAAAGTCAAATGGAGATGTTTCCTATTTCCTTCTCCAGTCCATTACATCTCAATATAAATGTTAATATGGACATAGAGGGAAAGTTCTGTATATAAATACAAACAGAAGCTTTAGCTGAACTAGCTATTTCTTTCAAGACCAGGCACAGTAGAAACTGAGAAGACAGACATATTTAATGATACTTCATTAAAAATAAACTTCAGAAAGCATAAAATATTTGATGTTTTCTATTATATTTTCAGAGTGCTAAGCAGAGGTAATAAAAGATGAAACATTTTTCAAACCTACTAATCCCAGAATCCTAGGTACTTTTCCTCTCACATAAAACGAAAGCCATTATGCAATGCCATGCTAACAAATATAAGTGAAACATCAAGATAATGCAACACAGTGCTAACAGGATATTATTAAGAGAAAATACATAGCTCAAGGGGCTCTCTAAAAAGCATAAAAGCTATAATAGTTTCTTTTCCTGCCTTTTATATTGATCACATAGCTAGTTGTGGGTATTTTATTTAGATTTCAACATGTGTAAAACGTAGTG
>PVJN01021250.1:0-34900 GCA_004026805.1 Lasiurus borealis | reverse complement strand
CTGGGGGCTGGCGTGAGAGACTGTCCCGGCCCCAGAAGGGGAGGAGAGGCGGCGGCCGCGCCGCTGGGCTGCTGTCTTACAGGCCGAAAGCTCCGGAAACACGGGGAACATGCCATTGTTTTATGATTCCTCAGCTCTGCTGGGAGGCCGCGCCGTCAGTCCCCGCTGCAGGGGCCGCGTTTGATGGGAATCTTGAAAGCGGCCGAGTGATAAAAAGCGGGGACTTTCATCCCTCCCGGAGCACGAGTGGCTTCTTCTTTGAAGGATCTTTACCCGGGAAGCTTTCAACTTCCATTGTCATGCGAGCCTCCTGTGCCCAGCGATGAAACCAAATTAACTTTTCAAGGACACGGTGGTCTGGAGAGAGGAACGCTTTTGAGGAACTCAATCTGAATACAAAAATCTAATCCGTTCGTTCCCCAGTTTCAGGGTTGTGAACAACCTAGTCCCTCACTTGTATCTATAAAGATTGTATGGGAAACTCTACATTTTTAAAAGAAAAGGAACCTGCAAAACAGATGATCTGCAACGTTTCAATCTAATGAATCCACAAAGTCTCTACAAATTTCTTCATTTTAAGTGTGCTATGCTGGGCAGACCATAGCAGAACTACGGTCTTATCTCCACGAATATCAATTTCCTTCAAATAGAAATGATTTCCTCTTTTCAAAACTTTTATTTTAAAGCTCACATGACTGAGTATTCACCTGCAGGGTAAGATGAACTGGAAAATAATCTCTTCCATCCACCGCTTGAGTCTGCTAGTAAGAAGCAGCTAAAATCAAACAACCCTGGCCTCTTCATACACCTGTAATTACAGGGACGCGTGTAATTATGCACGTGTTAATTACAGATGAGAGACTGAGGAAATGTGAGGTGTTCCACCGCTAAAAGCAGTTATAACTATGAAGCTCTGAAGAACAATAAAAGTAAAAGCATTTCAATGCAAATGTAGAGCCAACAGCCAGACAAGGCTTTGGGCTCTCTTGGATATTCAACCTGTGTTACACAATGCCTCCTCGGTAAGCGCTCTCTGATTGCATTCACTTACTAACCCATTTCCACTGCATGAAGTTCACTGCGACCGAGATGCCTTCATGGACTATTCATTGACTCAGAGCAGCGGTTCTCAACCTTCCTAAGGCCGAGACCCTTTAAGACAGCTCCTCATGTGGTGGTGACCCCCAACCATAACGTTATTTCCGTTGCTACTTCCTAACTGTAATCTTGCTACTGTTATGAAGTGTCATGTAAATATCTGATAGGCAGGATGTATTTTCATTGTTACAAATTGAACATAATTAAAGCATAGTGATTCATCACAAAAACAATATATAATTATATATTGTGAAATATTTATTTCTAATTACACATAAATGAAATTTTGTCTTGAATCCTGGTGTAGAATGGGTAACAGTCTTCATATTACAACAGTAAACTATATTGCTACGCTTTGGTACACCGAGGAGCGGTGTGTTGGTTCCTAAGACCACGGGAAATAGGTGTTTTCCAACAGTCTTAGGCGACCCCTGTGAAAGGGTCGTTCAACCCCCCAAAGGGGTCGCGACCCACAGGTTGAGAGCCACTGACTCAGAGCCTTTTTTATCTCTCCAGTCCCTGCCAGCAGAGATGGGAATTGGCAGTATATGCTCCAGAGTGTTCATTTCTGCCACTGTGTCATCGGATGTCATTAACGGGTTTGAGGACTCAATGGGCAACCCTGCCTGAACCCAGGTCGATGTGCGGCTTCTGTTTCCACAAGCATTTGGGGACAAAAAGGCAAATATTCGTGCGCCTCAGTGGGCAATGTTATAACTGTTCCCAGAGGTGCACGGGTGAGAAACGGAACAGAAAAAGCATCAGGAGAGCCTCAACCCCACTGTGCAACAAGCATGTCAAACTCACAGCCCGCAGTGAATGTTTTGGCAGCCCAGCCAACACGACGGTATCTAAGAAATGTTTTAACAAAAACTTCGTAACTTAATTCTTACAACATCCTGTTACACGTAATTATTAATAACGAACTACAGCGTTCACTAATGACTGATGACTCTAATCATGTTGCATTCATTTCCCTTACAAGCCTTAGGCCCAGGCGCACTGTTTCTGTCCACTAATACCGGCAGAGAATGTTTTAGCAGCCGATGACCACGTCATTAGTCTTGGACTGACTTGTTTGGTGTGCGCCATAGGAAATATTTCACTTTTGGGAAAAAAAATAGCTTTATTTGCGTTATGCTTATTAATTTGTGCAGTTATCCCGTGTCTGGTAAGTGAATGTTCAAGCAAAGAATATTAATTTGTATTAAGATGTTCCATGATTGCTCATTTACTTCAGCCCTTGGTATTCAGCATGTGTCCACTGAAATAAATCTCTGTTTCTAGGAAAACAGAAGCTGTTGTTTTTGTGTGGCCCCGCATACACTTAAACCTGGTTTATCTGGCCCCTGGTGGCCTTTGAGTTTGACACGCTTGCTGTGGAACCAGCATACTGAACATACACAGGGTTTTAGAGAACACAAACAAGAAAAAAAAATCACTTCCATGAGCAGGTGACATTAAAGGGTGGGCTTACATGCCAGCGGGTTTCTGACCTGGTGGAGCCAGAAGCCAGCTGTCAGGGTCTCCACCTGGCCTGTCTTCCATGACTCCACCTGCCACTAACTGTCCACAGGGAATGGACTATCTACAGTGTGCAGTCATTTACATACATTATTTTTTAAAGGATGAAGTGGAGATGATTGACCTTACGTGGAAAGTAATTGTTCATTATTAGGTACTGCTCTTCACAGTATCACACAGGGTGGGGCAGACATAGTTTACAGCTGTGAATGAGAGAGGCATAGAGTTTATTCTTATTTTATTATTTATTAGCTTTTGCATTCCATTCCATGCAAATGACTGTCAGCCTACGTTTGCCACACATTTATCCACCAATGTCAATTTTTTTCATCGAATTTTACTTTCAAATAAACCCAACTTCCACATGGATGTGTGGCTTTCCTTTACCTTCATTCCTCCTTTCCCCTTCTTTCCTTTCTTCTCTTTTTTTTTTTAAGACTTTCTCTTTTATTTTGATTTTTTTTCCCCATGGCAGTTTCTCCTGCAGTGGCACACAGGATGGAATGAACAACTGGTAGGCGTGTAGATATAGGCTTTGTGTGTGAAGGGGGGAGGTGGGAGCTTTTATAAACATGCATCCGCCTGTGTCATGTTCATTCCCCTGAGACAGTGAGGACTGAAAGTGACCTGAGAAGTCGGTGTATGATCCAGGTGTTCACTGCAGACACATTAAGCCTGTCCTTTTGCATCTGGACCGGAGTCATTCCAGACTGTGTGATAGTCTCAGCATGGCCAGCATCCTCGTTATTCCCATTAAAACCTGAAAGATGCGTCGACCTCCATCCTCTTCTTCATCTCCCAGGACTAATTGGTCCTATAGTCTTTCTAATTTTCCCCATGAATAACTTTCAAATTAAATTCTGCTTTTCCATTTGCCTCTGCGTAGTCCTTACCTTCCTATCACTCACCTGAAAGAGGACAGTATACCTTTAACTGGTCTTTTTTGCTCCCACAGCCTCATGTCATACTGCTGCTAAGAGGAAGTATTAAATTAAAAAGACACTGAGGAGCCTTCAAGGACCCTGAAGACATGGACAAGCCCGACTGCCTCGCACAGAGTCCTCTGGGCTGTTTCTCGCCATCTTCCCACCCGGCCCTGGTGGGCTGAGTCTCCTCCAGAAACGCTGAGCTACACATCCTCCCCTGGACTACAGACCTGTGTCACCCCCGCTGGGCTTGACCTGGTCACCTCCACAGCCTCCCTCTCTTCCCACACTCGCTTGGACCAGAATTCACCGGGTGAGTGCCGGTGAGCCTCTCTGGCCATGCAGACCGCTCAGTCCTGGCACCACCTCCTGCAGGAAGCCTTCCCTGACTTCTCCACCTGGAGTGCAATTACGTCTCTTCTGAGCTCCCACGTAACTCGAAGCGTGACTCTAGCAACATAAAAGCACCATACTGGAGTTATCTATGTCTACGTCTGTTTCTCTGAAAGCTCCATTCGCAGCAGGAAAAAGGTTCCCTTAAACGTGGCAAGTATTCATTCCAGGTGCATCTACTTCCCTAAGCAGTTAATTCACTGGGAAGGCATTCTGGGAAAGCGTGTCTGGCAAAGATGGCGAGAGGAGAGATCCTCTTCAGCCAGGAAAAGAGCAGGAGGTTTCACAGTGGTGGGGGCGCCCGGTAGGGACATCACAATGCGTCTGAAATCCAATCAGCAGCTGTCCGTGACAGGACATGTCGGGAAAAGACAGCGGCGCGAAAGTGAGAGACTTGTCAGTCAGCGGAACGCAGTCCAGCTTAGGAGAAAGGAAACACGCGGTTGGTGTAAAACCACAGGGACAGGGAATATTGAGCAAAAGGAGGGAGGGTTTTACTGGCAAACTAGAGCTATTGACCTATCGGTGACAGAATTAATAATAGGTGTCATTGACTTGACATGTATTTTGTGTCACACACCCTTACACCCACTGCAAACGTGCTCACAATCCATTACTAGGAACTATAACTCGATTTTTGAAAGGAAATAGGGCACACAGAGGTTAAGCAACGTATCCAAGATGGCACGGCCAGTTGTGTAAAACCGGGACTCAACACTAGGCAGTCTGGCTGGGGACCTCACACTCTTCCACATTCGGAGGATTTCTAACCAGAGAGAGAGAAATATCTACAACAAAGAACAGAGAGCACAGCTGCTTCCGCTAATGTTATAATGAGGGGCCCAGTAAACCACCTTGAACTCCGTCTCCTAAGAGCTCAGAAGTGGGTCCCTTTACCCGGACACTCAGACATACCTCGGTGTGGGGAAGCATTGACATGATTGAAAAGTGCTATTCTCATCGGGGGACCCAAGCAGGGAGAAGCTGCAGGAGCAGACGACTCAAATCCTCACCATCCCCACTCTGACTGTACTGGCCTCCTGCCCCCTCACAGATTCCCATGAGAATCCTCTGCCAGAGGCTGCGGGGGAGAGGACATGAGCCTGGACCTTCCCACACGCGCGGTGTGAGAGCCACGCGCAGGTGGCTGGGCACACACTCAGGACGACCCGGGCAGTCCTGGCTGGGCCGTGGAGATGCAGCTTTACTTCCCAGCGGCTCCAGGTTCAGGGTGGCTGAAACCCTGTCCTTCCGGTTGTGATGTACACTGTACAGCATCCAGAATGTGATGCCAAACACACAGGCCTCGGAGGTGGCATCTCTCCCTCTCCCGCCTAATTCCTTCTCATAATATTTTTGCATCCCATCCCCGGAGCATCGGTGTCTGGAGACTCAGAGGTTTCAGTATTTTATTGTGGCAGAGACTGGTCACCTCCCCGGTACCCACGCCCCCATTCTGCCTGGTAGTAAGGGACCTGAACACCCTGAGCAACTGTTTATCGCATGGCTGCCCAGTTAGAGACCCCGAGTCCCGGTTCCCCACGGCATCTGGTACCGTCATGTGACTACGTCCTAGCAAATGAGGTGTGAGCAGAAGGAGGCGGGCAGCTTCCCCATCACATCCCTTCGAAGGGACGAGCTTGAACTTCGCTTCCTTTCTTCCCACACTCGCCTGGACCAGAATTCACCGGGTGAGTGCCGGTAGCCTCTCTGGCCACGCAGACCCGACCCTACGGCAGAGCAGAGCAACCTGACGGGGGGAGACGGATGGAATCCTGGGAAAATCTCACCAGGCGGAGGTTTGATGCCCTGGCCCACCTGCCCCCTCTGAGCGCCTGTGAGCGGGAAATGGCCAGCTTGCTGGAGCCACTTTCAGATCTCTCCATTACAGCAGGTTAGCCCGGCCTGTGGCTGGAACAGCACCGAGGGAACGGCTCGCAGCTGGGAAAGTAAAATGGCCCGCTGCGCCTGCAGATCTGCAGATGAGAGCCGTCACTCAGTGGTCCACAGGCCGCCAGGCCGACATGGGGAAGGAGGGGGGCTATGTTTAGTGGGGTAATTAATACAGTTTAAGGCAGTGGTTCTCAACCTGTGGGTCGAGACCCCTATAGGGGTCAAACGACCCTTTCACAGGGGCCGCCTAAGACTATTGGAAAACATCTATTTCCCATGGTCTTAGGAACCAACACGCCGCTCCTCGGTGTAGCAAAGTGTAGCCATGTAGTTTACTGTTGTCATATGAAGACTGCTACCCATGCTACACCACGATTCAAGACAACATTTCATTTATTTGTCATTAGAAATAAATATTTCACAATATACAACTGCATATTGTTTTTGTGATTAATCCCTATGCTTTAATGATGTTCCATTTGTAACAACGAAAATACATCCTGCCTATCAGATATTTACATTACAGTTCTTAACAGTAGCAAACGGAAATAATTTTATGGTTGGGGGTCACCACCACATGAGGAGCTGTCTTAAAGGGCCGCGGCATTAGGAAGATTGAGAACCACTGGTTTAAGGGGAAATGGAGTAACTGCTGTATGGTGAAGACAGAGAGGTAGAGGATTAAAAATCTGGGGGTCCTCTGGGTCACCTCCAATCCTATGACTGGGAAGAACTGAGTCAGCCACGGAGAATAAGTCCTGCCTTGTTTATGGTCCTCTGAGGGAAGAGGCAGCTGAAAACGGCTGCTGTGGTGGTTACCACTTAACTGGGCACAGGTGCCCAGAGGCCAGGCAAACAGTATCCCGCTGTGTGTGTGAAGGCGTTGAGGATGTGAACATTTACATCAGTGGACACAGTGAAGCCAAATGTACTCCCTAATTGGGGTGTCTCTCATCTGATCACCCTGCCTGGAACAGCAACAACAAAAGGACTGTCTTGTTTTATAAAAGGGAACTTCTCCTGCTGGACTGGTGAGCTGGGACGTCCATCTTTGCCCGCCTGCAGAGTCACACTGACACATCGACTCGTCCTGAGTCTTAACCATCTGCTCTCCTGGTCTGCAGCGGCTGCCTGCGATACTGGGACTTCTCAGCCAGAATCAGGTAAGTCAGTTCCTTGTCACAGCTTAAATAGATGATGACAGATGACAGATAAATGGATGGATGGATGGATGGATGGATGGATAGATAGATAGATAGATAGATAATAGAACCAGATCATATGGGTTCCTTTTCTCTGGACAACCCTGGCTGATACTGGTAGCAACTGCCTCCTCTGTTCTCATGAAAGTTGTAGAAAAACGGGGCTGTGGAAACTACAAATATTTCCGCTGCTGCAGTGTGAAATATTCCTTCTTTATTCTTCCTCCCTTTTGCTATTGCTTTAAAGAGGATCTTCCATTTTGCAACTTCCATAATGTTGTCCACAGCTTACGGGATGGTGGAAGGAAGGGGTAGCACCTGAAGCAGATGTAGGAGCCAATGAGACTTTGGATCTCCCTCCATCTTTGTACAAGAAATGCTGCCTTTTGTTAGGGAAGAGCATTTTCCTTTAGTGCCTGTTATTATCTTATGGAAGTTTGAGAATGGGAAGGAGGGAGTACAGTGTTATTGACTGGATCAAGAGCACAGCCAACATGAACGGTTCATTCAATGCTGACCTCAAGGCCCTACTCGCATCCCTCCCTGCCCTGCCTCCCAGCCTGCCTTCCACCTTCAGCTCGCTATGTCCTTTAAGATATGCTGATCTATTGATATATTTCATTCAAGATTATAATTAGGGCTGAAACCGGTTTGGCTCAGTGGATAGAGCATCTGTCTGAGGACTGAAAAGTCCCAGGTTCGATTCCGGTCAAGGACATATATCTTGGTTGTGGGCACATCCCCAGTAGGGGGTGTGCAAGAGGCAGCTGATGGATGTCTTTCTATCATCGATGTTTCTTTCTTTTTTCTTTTTTTTGTTTTTTTTGATGTTTCTAACTATCCTCTCCCTTCCTCCCTGTAAAAAAATCAATAAAATACATATATTTTTTTTAAAAAAAGATTATAATCAGGAACTGATTCTGTAGGGCAATTCGGACCACCCACTTGTCTGATGAGATTGCGGCAGAACTAAGGGTTCTGGAGCTGAATCGCAGTGTCGCGTCCTGGTTCACAGGTGCAGGACGCCCTCTTAGACCGCTTCCTGCCAGTGGCAAGGCAGCAGCTTCGCAGACTGCACCGGGAGGGGTGCCATTCATGGAAGCCCCGCTCTGCACCTCATTGTCACAGTGCCGTGTCTCTTCCAGGCTTATTTCTGCTTGTATGTCTGTAGAGCTCACATGTGGATACCAAGCAAGTGCTTTATAATAGTACTATGAGTTTTTTTGTGACCATCTCTCCTTTTTGGCGATTTACTTGACCAAGTAACTTAACTAAGAAAGCTAAAATGTCAAAGTTTATCTAAATGAGAAGCGTCAGGTGTGAATTGAACAGAGAGATTCAGGCCACAACAGAAAAAGAAGTGGTTGAAGTTATGAAAAGGGCCAAAAAATCCAGGAGAAGACCACAGAGGTAAGAAGATGACCCATGTGGAAGGCTTTTTGTAATAACAGAGGGGGAAACTAACAGTGACAGCTAAAGCACAGGGACTCCCAAATGCCGTGTGCAGAAAGCCGGATTGGCTGGTTCCTGCAGAAAGGGAGGATGGAGCACTGGTGTTTGGTGCCCACCGCTTACCCAGGAGGACGAACCCTGAGAAAGGACCCTGCTCATATTACTGTGCACTCACATGTGACCTGCAAGACTGTAGGTCACATGTTACAGAGTTATGGCGGAAGGCAGATATAACTGAGGGTTAAAGAATGAGAGGATATAGTAGAAGTTGAGGTACTGAAGCTGGAAAATTTTCCTCTTTCAAAATGTTTATTAAAAAGGAGCACTATGTCGCCGAGACCTGTTTGGCTCAGTGGGTAGAGCATTGGCCTGCGAACAGCTGTCCATGTCCTTTAAGATGTGCCGATCAGTTGATATACCTCATTGGAGATTATAATTAGGGCCGAAACTGGTTTGGCTCAGTGGATAGAGCATCAGTCTGGGGACTGATGGGTCCTAGGTTCGATTCCGGCCAAGGGCACGTACCTTGGTTGTGGTCACATCCTCAGTAGGGGGTGTGTAAGAGGCGGCTAATTGATGTTTCTCTCTCATCGATGTTTCTAACTATCCCTCTCCCTTCCTCTCTGTAAAAACTCAATAAAATGTATATTTTTAAAAACATAATTAATTAAAAAATAAAAAAGGAGCACCAAAAGTCAGTTGCCTGGGGAAACAGCAAGGCCAAGGAAAAGTTCGACTTCGTTCCTATTTCTAACTGGGAAGATGTGGGCATGTGCCCAGACACAAAGGAAAACAGGCTGCCACGGGGAGGGAGAAGTTGAAGACGGAAATTAATTTTTAAAAAGGGCCGAGACCGGTTTGGCCCAGTGGATAGAGCGTCGGCCTGCGGACTGAGGGGTTCTGGGTTTGATTCTGGTCGGGGGCATGTACCTTGCTTGCGGGCACATCTCCAGGGGGGCTGGGGGGGGGGGGAGGCGTGCAGGAGGCAGCTGATGGGTATCTCTCTCTCATTGATGTTTCTGACTTTCTATCCCTCTCCCTTCCTCCCTGTGAAAAATCAATAAAATGTATATTTTTTAAAAAGTTTATTTAATTTTTAAAAAGGGCTCAGAAGTAATAAGGAAGAATTAGGATTGTAAGCGACGGTTATGCAGATAATCCAAAGAGAGACCAGAGAGATAATAACTTCCTCCAACAAAAATTTCCTTACTGTATCGGTTTAAAAAGGTAACCCATGAATCTCTTAGACCACGTCTCTCTATTTTGCCCTCAAAAGGAACACAGAAGCAGGCAGAACTCGGTTCGCTGCTGTTTGTCACAAAGATGCTGGGAGGCTGTGCCTCACCACTCAGCCCTGGAGGGCGAAGTTCATTGCTAATTACAATTCAGAGCCACTCCCTCCCTTTTGAAACACTGAAACACTGAGCTGAAGAATGCATCTGGAATGGGCTTTGCAACTGTCAAGTTCTTCCCTCTTCATTTAAATTAAGGTTTTCAAAGAGGTCAGGCCCAATATAAGCACAGAGATTCTCACTGAAAGACAGCCATAAAGAAAAGAAAGTGTTTTCTCTCACCAACACACTTCAGAAGTAGTTCTCATAAAGCATGCGGTTCAAGGAGAATTTTCCGAGTTCACACAAGTTAATTGGCAGTAAAATCCCAATTTTGTGTGATGGATGGGGCTGATCTGGGCAAAACATAACACGGTTGACCCTGGAACCACATGGGCTTGAACGGCAGGGGCCCACTCACACATGGGTTTCTTTTCCAATAAACACCTGCATTGTTTTCGGGCATTTGAGTCGGCAGAGACAGAGGCCCAGCTGTATGCATTGATCTGCATCATTTTCTACAGCAGTGGTTCTCAACCTTCCTAAGGCCGCGCCCCTTTAAGACAGCTCCTCATGGGGTGGTGACCCCCAACCATAAAGTTATTTCCGTTGCAACTTCATAGCTGTAATCTTGCTACTGTTATGAACTGTCATGTAAATATCTGATAGGCAGGATGTATTTTCGTTGTTACAAATTGAACATCATTAAAGCATAGGGATTAATCACAAAAACAATATGTAATTACATATTGTGAAATATTTATTTCTAATTACAAATAAATGAAATGTTGTCTTGAATCGTGGTGTAGCATGGGTAACAGTCTTCATATGACAACAGTAAACTACATGGCTACACGTTGCTACACCGAGGAGCAGTGTGTTGGTTCCTAAGACCATGGGAAATAGGTGTTTTCCAATAGTCTTAGGCGACCCCTGTGAAAAGGTCATTCGACCCCCAAAGGGGTCGAGACCCACAGGTTGAGAACCGCTGTTCTACAGGGAACTTGAGCGTCCATGCTATTAGTTTCCCAGAGGCATTCTGAAACCAATCCCCCGTGGATGTGCAGGGACAGTAAATTTCCAGGGAGTCAAAAGCCGCGCAAGATTCTCTACCGCAAGATGGGCTGGCACCCTCACCACCATGTCAACGCCAAATAAAGTCAACAGCATCCCTCATTTTAGAACATCATTTCCCTCTTCGCATTGGGAAAGATACAGGTTGATGATGCTTACGAAGTTCCAAATGCACTTTTCTTTACCTCATTTCATGCTCCATCCTTACGGTTTAGTTGTAAGTGGATGGTTGGGACCTAACACAGCTTCTCCTAAGGGCAGAAAAACTCTCTGAATCATACTTTTGGGGCCTTGAGGACAAAGAAGCCATTGTGTTAGGACAGTGGTCGGCAAACTGCACTCGAGAGCCACATGCGGCTCTTTGGCCCCTTGAGTGTGGCTCTTCCACAAAATACCATGGCCTGGGAGGGTCTATTTTGAAAAGTGGCATTAGAAGAAGATAAAGTTTAAAAAAATTTGGCTCTCAAAAGAAATTTCAGCCAAAACTGGTTTGGCTCAGTGGAGAGAGCATTGGCCTGCGGACTGAAAGGTCCCAGGTTCGATTCCAGTCAAGGGCATGCATCCTGGTTGCGGGCACATCCCCTTTAGGGGACGTGCAGGAGGCGGCTGATTGATGTCTCCCTCTCTCTCATTGATGTTTCTAACTCTCTATCCCTCTCCCTTCCTCTCTGTAAAAAAATCAATAAAATATATTTTTTTAAGAAAAGAAATTTCAATCGCTGTGCTGTTGATATTTGGCTCTGTGGACTGATGAGTTTGCCGACCACTGTGTTAGGACTTCCCTGAGAACGCTTCCAGAAGCTGTGGTCTTCACTAGATTCTCTAAGGGAAGAGAGGAAGAAGAAGAAGAAAAGCTGAGCGATGAGAAGCCACAGGGGGATGGAGAAGCTGGGAGCAGCCTCACGCGTGCGGGCGGGGTAAGAAGGGCCACCGCCGGGCCGGCCTCAGGAGGGGGAATATCCTCCCTGTCCCGGCTCAGGGAGCGCTCCCTGTTCTGCCTGAGCCTGAGCCTGTGCTGCCGGCCAGTCTCCCTGCAGCGTCTGTT
The DNA here is from genome assembly GCA_004026805.1 of Lasiurus borealis. Classification (NCBI taxonomy): domain Eukaryota; kingdom Metazoa; phylum Chordata; class Mammalia; order Chiroptera; family Vespertilionidae; genus Lasiurus; species Lasiurus borealis. The sequence continues at coordinate 22,962 of PVJN01021250.1, read as the reverse complement.
CTCCACGGCGGGGGACGCGCTCCTGGCGTTGTGGGATGAGAGGGCTGGGCGCCACAGAGAACCACTGGACGGGTGAGGGACAGCCACCGGGAAACCCGGCCTTGCTCTGTCCCTCCTCTACGGGAGCACAGACGTCGCATCCAGGGCTCAGCTGTGTCGTGTCTTTCTGGCCGAGCCTGACACCGAGACACAATGATCAGAGTCGTACGGCTTCAGGTTCGGGAGGTTGATGGTCTTTGCGGTCGCTCATCCCCTAGGATTACAATTTGGAGCCACTCCAGGCCTTTTTTTTTTTTTTAATATATATTTTATTGATTTTTTACAGAGAGGAAGGGAGAGTTAGAAAGTCAGAAACATCAATGAGAGACATCAATCAGCCGCCTCCTGCACGCCCCCCACTGGAGAAGTGCCCGCAAGCAAGATACTGAAGGGTCCCAGGTTCAATTACAACAACCGGAATTGAACCTGGGACCCTTCAGTCCACAGGCCGAGGCTCTATCCACTGAGCCAAACCGGTCTCGGCACTCCATGCCTTTTTTGAAATTGGCGCCCGGTCCTCCACTCCCCTGGGATGGACACCCAGTGCCCTGCCCTCTGCCCCAGCAAAGTCTGAGGAGAGAAACAGGGACAGCTCCCAGTGTGAGAAGCCATCTGTGTGGCAGCCTTCAAGTAACCAGGGACCTTTGGGTCTTTCCAAGACAGACAATGGAGTGAGAGAACATTTAATCAACCGTCCAACATCAGAAACAAACATCATTCGGCCACAGGAAGGACACTCAAAAACTGCCAAGTCTTGGAGCTTTGAAGAGGCTCCAGGTACTCTATGAGTGGAAGTGTATTATATTGAGCATTCACAGGCTTAAAAAAATCAGTTTTCCCCTAATTGGCTACCTCCAAGATGGTGCCCAATGAAACCCACCTCCTGGCACTTGCATTTTCCACCACGTAAGTGTGGCCTGGACCAGTGACTGACTTAATGAACAGAATACAGTAAACGGGATGAACTGTCATTTCCTCAAAAAGCTGTGACTTCCACGTTGGCACCGTCTCTCACTCACTCCACCCTTCCCTCTGCAGGGAAGCTCGTCACCATGTTATCAAATGCAACATGCAGAGGCCCACATGGCACCAACGTATGTCTCCCTCCAACCACTGGTGAGGACCTGAGGCCCACGCAGGGATCCCTAGGGTGAGCCTGGAAGCCAGTCTGTGTCCTCTCAAGTCCCAAGACCTCGGCCTCCACTGAAGGCATAGCTGCAGCCCCGTTAGATACCCTGAGCCAGAGACACATAGCGAATCATGTGTCCAAACCCCCAGAGATGATGGAATAAGTATTTGTTTTAGGCTGTTGCGTTTTGGGCTAATTTGTTACACAACCACAGATGCCATGTATAATCTTGAAACTTCTCATGTTAGATTTGTCTTTGGGATAAACAAGGTATTTTAGTCACTTTTTAAACAACTAATTGAATCTAGGCACCACTCTAAGTACTTGATAAATATCCATTCATTTAATTCTTATAACGTCACATGAGAGATTGTTATTTACTTTCTTGTGGATGAAGAAACAGATTTCAGAACAATTAGGTAACTTTTCCAATGTTCAGCTTTAAGAGTCCAAGCTTTTAATTATTATGCTATGCTGCCTCACTATTTAGACAGACATTTCCCCACAGATGGAATCCCTACAACTGAAATATTCAAGTCAAATGTGAGGTTAGCTTAGAAGTTCCTCAAGCCACGGACTCAGCTCTCCTGTAGCACGTACCACAGAGCACAGGCTCAGAAACTACCGACTGGAAAGTATGGACTCAGGGACGTGACAGCAGTAAGGTCAGGCGGAGAAGATTTATTTTATGTAAAACACAATGCTTCGCTGCAGATCATCCCTACATTATTTCAACCTAGAGGGCGGAAGGAAGTGAACCATGCGTTCACACACACTCCTTTTCCAGCTTCCTCTCTCTGCTTCCGTTCTGCACCAGCTGGAAGGGAAGGTTTCTTCACTGGCCAGTGACAGAGTAATTTATGAGCCGGGGCAGTAATCCGGGAACACTGAGGGCTCCGCTGGGCGCTGTAAGGCCTTACTCTGCTATTCGCATCCGTGCGAGGCCGCGTCTCCTGTGAGATCTTTAAAGCTATGAGCGCTGGTCTGGGCGAGGCCTCCTGAGGTGGGTTCACGGTTAACACACAGAACCACTCTCAGCCGCAAGCACTGCCTGGACATGCCTACGCCAGCGATTCATCTGAGACAAGCCTCCCCACTCGAAACACCTCTTTTCTAAAAGTGAAGGCGTGTGCATTTGGCTGTGAAGTGACAAAAGGAAAGAACACAACCCGCCAGTGAAAAGTTTGGGGAGAAAGCACAATGAGGCAGGAAGCCAGAACGCCTGTGAGCTTCCAGCCGTTCAAGGGAAAGCTTGTCCCGCTGCGCGGGTCTGAGTCGCTAGGCTCACTGCGGTGTGGGGATCGCAGAAAGACGTGGTCCACGGAGCTTAAGAAGCTCACTGCGCCTCCCTGAGAAAATATGCAGAGATGCTTGCCTCTCTTCTCGGAGGAAGGGAGCAATTTCACAAACCAGAGACCAGGGAAAGTGAGGGGGAACGGGATTGCCTGTCTCCGTCCCACTCCCCGCAGGACCATTTGCACACGCGAGCATCTGCACTTCAAGCTCCCCTTCCTAGAAAGAGCTCGGATATAAGTTCGGGAATTAACCTCAAATCATCCGAAAAAAAATAATAATCTGATGTTAAAGAAAAACTATAGGAAAATACAGAAATGGGTTGTGTCTTAGTCCCAACGTAATTACTGGTGTGTCTTGTGACTGTTTAGCAGCATGCACATTATTTTCATTATCTTAACTTAGAGTGACATATTTCAAAGGGGTCCTGGTGAAATATATATTTCACTTTCTATATTTACTGCTGTATTTTGGCACATGTTCAAGGATTTAGTTTATTATCTGATTTTTACTAAGAAACAATACTGAGCTTACTCAGATACATTTTTTAAAACAAGTAATAAACTTCAGAAGCGGAAGACTATGTAGAAAAAGGGGGAGATGTGCTGTTAATAGAAATTCTGATATTCAAATGCAAGCCCTGCAATTAGCTGCTAAGCACTCCGCTTCTTATTTGATAAAGGTTCCCTCTATAGAAGCATGGTAACTAATATTTGTAAACAGCCTTATAATTCCTGACGCGCTTTTATATATTTTGTAATCCTCACAAAAGCCAGGTGAGAGGTGAACATCTTCTTGATAAATGAGGAAAGAAGCTCATCACATAAAGCACTTATCCAGGACGACCACGTTTTCCAATTCCAAATGTAATGTTTCTTTCTCACTCCCTGCTGCCTAAAACCACCCAGCTAAGAACTGCCCCACGCTCAGGAGGAAGAAAGCAGAGGCAGATAGTCACTGAGAGTATATCCTTTTCTTAAGACAGCTGATAGAAATATTTACTTCACAGAAAACTGCTATCATATGCCAAAGATGACTGATGGGTAAAAAGAGAGAATAATTACACAGACTATAGTACATGTAAATGTATGCCTAGATAGCAGAAAAAAAAAACACACATAATTTAAAAGAAATAGGGAAATGCCAGTAAATAAAGCAAAGTTTTCAGAAATAAATGCCCCTATTGCTGTTTCAACTTCCAGATATTGAAAAAAAGTGGAAATGCATATTAGTGATTTCTTTTCAAACAAGATTGACATAATTATGATGACCTGAGTATGTATGGCAAAAATAATACCTGTGGAAAATGATAAAGTATTTGGATATAAGATATCCTCTACAATAGAATAAATTGATATGGAACAAAGCAGAATATTTGTTTTTCTCTTCCACCAGCAAGACACTCGTGGGAGGGTGGCTGTGATGATCCCAGGCATAGCAGAACGTGCGCATAAATCAGTACGCTTTTTTAAAAATAAGACTTGTATCAACTATGTCCCTCTGAAACAGGTGTCCTAAATACTCCCGTGCTGAGATCTCAGTCCTAACGTTCGAACGCCAAGGGGCTTTTTAAAACTCCGGGCCGAGCCGCACAGAAGACGCAGAAAGAATACCGCCATCGTGAAAGGAAGCAAATTAAACGGGCCTACTTGCGTCCTGACCTAAATTCCATGACAGGTCTGATATTCTGAATCTGCGCAGGAAAAATATATATATATTCTATAACTGCTCGCGCAGCTCTGAGGCGTGTGATTTATAACAGCAGTTCTGAGCAAGCGGAAACCCAGCACGTCGGTGGTGGAATAAAACTGGGGCTTGGACAATAGGGAACCCAGAGCTCATTTGGATTCACGCGGTGTTTCACACACACATACCCGGGGCCTCTGACCATCCATCCCAGACCTGACTGGCAGCCAGAACCCAATGCTCCGGGTGGAGCTGCGCCTGGGCCAGGCTCTGCATGCTGGAAGTTTAGGGTGGCCCACGTGTACCAGCTCTTTCCCTCCTCCAGGAGGACAGCTGTGGGGAGAATCACTGTAATCCAAGGAGGATATCAGCAAGCCGGAAACTCAAGTCCCACTGCCATCTGTGAGGTGCGCTCTAACTCTGTTTCTAAACGGATTACGCACGGGTTGTCCCGGTGGATGGGCTGTAATTCAGGAAGAGCGGACATCCATTGATGTTTAACACGGTTCGTACAGGTAGGAGAGTTGGCCATCGCTTTAGCTTCGTCACAGGAAGAGATGAAGATCGGCAGGCTCAGAGCTTTAGGGTCTGCAGTTCTGAATCTTTTTTGATTTATCTTAGTGTCATCCAGGGTTTCTGAGACCTCTGAACGCAGGCCTCCAACATCACATGCTATCGAAGGACATGCTCTTCCAGACTAATGGAAAAAACAAAAACAACACACACACACACACTCACTCACCCGTAGCTAGTCAGCTTCATGATTCTACTCTTTCTTTTCTTGATCCATCATACCTATTTATTCCTAAAATATTCAGGCACAGACTGAGCCACCCCACTGTAAAAGTGATCGAAAGGAAAGAACGTCTAATTCCTGTCCCTTCCTAACAGAAGCGTTTGCAACAGAACTAATGCACAGGAACAAGACGGGCTGAGGGGAGGGGCCTCGGAGATTCCTCAGGTGGCCTGATCCCCCGAGGGCCGGGGCTCTGAGCCCACACAGGGCCTGGGAGGCGATCACAGCTCCTTGCTGCGTTCGGGAAATCCAGGTGGCATCGCCCTTCAGCCTGACTGCACGGTTGGAATACAATCGATGGCTTTCATTTCCGTGTTATAAAGTCGGATGGTATTTTGGGGTTTGACCCAACTATTCTAAAAGGTTACACTTTCCCATGAAAGCAAACTGGCAGGCATTTTTCCATCACCAACGCACGTTTACTTTTCTAAAATTGAAAATCATTTCACCCCCTAAATTAGGCTATGTACGTAGTGGTTACTTTCGTCTTTTTTCTTCCTTAGCAGAAAACCTTTATGATTTGATTATGAAATCAGAGCAGACTAGTTCATGAAGAGACAAGCAGTCATGGTGATTGTGGCCTGGGCCTTGGAGAGTCCCTATGTGCAAAAAAAAATTATTTTATAATAAATATGAATTTGATACCGATGCTTCAGGTAGTGATTTTTTTCTATCAGAACTACTATGGCATTTTATTTTAGTGATGAATAGACTGATACTGATATCCAAAAATCTTTGCTCCAAAGTTTTCGCTTTTCTGGCCTTCTTCCTAGAGATCCTCAAGTTAGAGTTGCATCCATGCATAAATGGCATGTTTCTATAGCCAAATAATGCCTATGACTTTGCTACAAGCCACAGTGTACAGGAAACTTATGTAGTTCCCAAAGTGCACCAGTGGTGACAGACTTCCACAGATCTATCAAAAGCGCTGTACTCTTTCTGTGGAGTGATTTTCCCAGGCCTGGGCTCCTCACGCCCTCTTCCTCGGCAGAGAAAGAGTCTAGTGATGGGGAAGCCCTGAGACGGCCTCTGGCTCACATGCCTTTGCCCCAGCCTGGCACATTTCGCTGGCACATGTCACAGAAGCAGGAAGTCAGCACATCACCCAGCACTGATGCTTATGGGAGTCATTTTTCCTATCAGAACCACCATGCCGTTTTCTGTTAGTGTTTCATGTCCACCAAAGTTCAATCTGCATGGAGTTTTCAAAAGAAAGTATACCGCGTGAACTTTATTTCACGTTATCTGCTACCAAGGCTTTATTTTCACATGGGGACTTCGTCCCTGTATTTTCCTTTCTGTCTCCTAACAAATATATCACGTGATAGATCATTATCTGAAAACAGCTCACAGTCTGATGCCCCTGTGGTACTGGCCCTGCCATTCTTTCTGCTCGGATTGCTCGTCCCCGATCTTTACACATGCGAGATGGTGCACGAACCAGGTCATATGCTAACTCTTCAACTGCTCCGGACTCGTGTGGCATTTGGGGACCACGCTTGCAGCGTGCATTGCTTATTTTATTTATTTGGATAATTATTTTCAAGCTAATTATGTTAAGCAGGAATAAGAAGAGGGGTGATATTCTCTCATCAGCAGAAGGCACTAAGTACATACCCACTAAGTAACCTTGTGTTCTGCAATTAAGAGAAAGTTTGCATTTTCGTATATATTTCTAATTAAATGTCATTAATTAAAAATTGTGATTTTTTTTTTCAGGAAAAAATTACACCTTCTTTTGTTAATTTATTATAAGCAGAGGAAGTGGTATTTTGTATGTGAAATCAGTGTTAGACATCCAAAGTTGTGTTAAAAGTCTCTGGATACCAGAAACAGCTGCCCAACCTATGAAAATAAGAAAATAATAAAAGCAAGTTCCTTTTTCTCATCATAGCAAGTGGGTCAGTGGCAGGCCTCAGAAACGGCTTCTACTTTTCCTTCCGTTCCTGCCATTCTCCTTGGAGTCAAAGGTTGTTAGAGTAAGGAACAGTCATCCCATCCACCTCCTCATTAGGGTCGTTTTCATGTTTTGTCCAACTCACCTCCCCTATCCTCCTCCACACACTCACATGTACAAGGTTTTATTCTATGCACACTCCTTTTTTAATCCACAGATAAGGAAGAGAGTTTTAGATGAATATGTCTGCTTTTTGAAAAATCAGAATTATCTATCTGCCAAACCCTGAGATCTCATCTTATCTAAATGAAATCCTGTTTCTTTTCATTGGTTTATTCTTGAAATTGGCATCTGAGCTTTCTCAATTAATTTTTAAAAATTTTAATTTCATTTCCTAGCCAGAAATTCTTATCGTTCTTCAAGTTGATCTGCCTTCTTAATCTTTTCCAGAATCTAAAAGGCTGGACTACCAACCTTGACCCAGGAATAGTGAAGCAACATAGGATCTGATCTGAGCTCTCAGTTTCTTGCCAATGAAAACGTTTCATTTTATATTGTCTCTGTTGCCTAAGTTACCTGGAATGCTTAAATTCATGAATAATAATGCCCACTTAATGTGCACGTACCTATGCATTTCTGAGGTCTTTATGGAGGCTTCCAACGACCATGCAAAACATAGTCTAAGACTTCACGTCAGGCCTGTAAATGTTTCTGTGAGACTGGACAATCGATATTTAGGCTTTACAGTCCTACAGTCTGGGGCACAAATACTCAGCTCCTCCAGGACAGCCACAGACAACATATAAAATGATGAGTGTATCTGCTCTCCCATAAAACTTGCTTTCCAACACTGAAATTTTTATTTCACATAATTTTTACATATTTCAAAACATCTCTTTGGAAATGCAAAACATCTATTTAGAAATGCAAATGCTACTCTTAGCTCATGGACTCTTCAACCCCAGCTTTTGGAAAATAAGAAAAATTGAATTTAGTATCTGCAACTACTAGGAGAGGAAAGATATGCAGAGGAAACCGTAGGTAATATGAGAAATGTCCAAGTTGTTAGGAAAGGTCAAGATCGAAGGGCATATGTATAAAATTGTAAAAAGTATCACTGCAAACATACTCCGATGGTTCACTTTAATGGGACATTTCTAGTAAGGTGAAAATGTGGGACTAACTGTACATGTAGTGCCGCAAATTAGTGCCACCAAAGGATTTCCAAGTCTGCTTGTTACTCAGCAGCAGGACCCACTCTGACAGGAGGAAGGGAGGGAACTCGAGGGTGCCATGTCCCAGAAGAGGAGGAAGGCGACGGAGCAGGCACCGAAGTAAACATGCAACACGCCAGGAAATGGACCCTCAGGACACCGCTCTCAACCGATTATAAACATCAGCAGCGTGTCTAAGGAACTAATGCCAGCAAAAGTGAAATGCAAACCAGGGGGAAGCATTTACCCAAAAATAATGGCCTCTCGATAGTTTCCTAAATGAAATAACTTAAAAAGCAATAACGATGAACCCATATCCTTCTCCAAATTGTTAAATACGCCAGATTTAAATAAAAAAGATAGTTCAGTTATATGAAGATGCTTGATAGAGACGCCAGGTCAAATGGTACAGAATAAGCAAGGTGCATTCCATGGTTGAAAGAAATCATACTGAGGAGAAATGGATTTGAATTACTTAGGGTAACAACCAAGTCAGAAATCAGTCCAACCACAATGTTCTTTCTGAAATAACGCATTACCGCTTAAACTCGGTTGTGCTGTGCAGACATCATTAGTAAGTAACTTATTCAGACACAATCATTTGCTCTCCTAGAATATTGTTAGTTAAGGCTAATCCAGGCTGATTTTCACTCACTATAAATGTTGCCTATTTTTTATTTCAAGCTTATTTCAGGCAGATGACTGGATAGAATGATTAGAAAGGGCTATACCTTAGCAAAAGTCAAAATCAGACTTTATAGACCTGCATTTTGACTTTCTCACCATTTATAATGAATATTTTTCTGTCTCCAAGCCAACAGCAATAGTACCAAGGTTGCAAATTCTCCTCCTTTCAACTCAACATGTTTATGCAACCATCTTTGAATTCTCCACTTCAAGAATAGCCTACGCATGGATACATGGAACAGACTGACAGCTGTCAGAGGGGAGGGGGCTTGGGGAACTGGATGAAAGAAGGTGAAGGAATTAACCCCTCCCCCTCCAGAAAACATATAACCATAGCACATAGGCACAGACAACAGTACGTTGAGAGCCAGCAAGAAAGGGGTAGAAGGATAGGTGAAGATTTGCAAAGGGGGGAAAGAGGGATGCAAAGAGACTTTACTTGGGGTGATGGACACACAATACAGTGTACTGATGATGTTTGATTGAGTTGTATACTTGAAACCTGTATGGTTTGGAGAATCAATGTCACCCCAATAAATTCAATGTGTTCTTTTAAAAAAGGACAGCCTACAACAGCTGAGAATTGCTATTCTTTGCCCTTTCCCATTCCCCACACTTATAATGTCTCATTCTTCTTCAGTTGGGGTAAACTTCTGCATAATAAGAACAAAAAGATCTAACAAAGAAAGTTCATTGTTCAATTAGATGTTATCAAAGCCTAATTAGGGAAAACAGAGTATACCCAGTGACCTAATTCTTAAGGGGTCAACTGGGAGAAAAACATGATGTATTCCTCTAAATGCAGCCACTTGCAGAATCTTGCATGTTAGCTCTGCACAAGTACTTCCTTTTAAAATAGCTCTCTTTAGAATTTAAAGGTTTAAAAAGTCCTGTAAATCAAACACATTTCTCTGTCAGACTCTGTATATCACCAGTTATTTTGCTATATTTTATGATCCTACAAATTTGGGTTAGGTTACCAACACCAATAAACTCTTGCACTTGCTGGCCCTTCCAAGAGAAAGTGGACTGTTTTTATTATAGAGTATTTATTTATAGAATCTGGCTCCTAAAGGAAGTTTCATCCAAATCCCTAATACACCATAAGTCACCGCTACATTCAAGCGCCGGACTCGGGAAGAAAGGAAAGGAAATAGCATTGAGTGAGCTGTTACCCAGCCTCAGGTGCTGCATGCATGTGTCAGCATTTGACCCCTCACTCCCGTTAGGTGGATGCCATGATGATTTACAGAGACCCGCAGACTGCTTTCCAAGGTCAGCCAGCTACTACTCACTGACAGCGTGTATTCGGATGGCTCCCAAGTCTCCATCAGGGATAGGGGACCTTTTCTCTGCCAAGGGCCACTGAATATTTATAACATCATTTGCAGGCCATACAAAACTGTCAACTTCAAAATTAGCCTGCTGTCTTTGGTCAAACATTTAATTAACTCACCCCTCAGGGCTGGCCAGGGCCAGACCAAATGGTTTTGCGGGCTTATACAGCCCATGGGCCGGACAGTCCCCACCGCTGGTCTACATGCTTTCCACCACAAAAACAGTTTCATTTATTAAACTGAAGGATGAAACAAAAACAAGATGAGCTTTGAATAAAAGGGGGAAAAATGGTTTTTCTTTGCTTCAAATGCCACCCATCTTTCTAGGCCTATCTCAAATAATTCTTCCTCCTTTCTCTTCCTGGTCTCTGTCACTAGCCAGAAGTCTTCTCTCCCTCCCAACACTCTCCAAGTATGTTTTTCAGTCTAACGAAATCAATAATATATCATGTCCATGGCATGACACTAAACACCACAGGGTCCCTCTAGGGTCACAGGCCTTTCACACCCGTTCCTTTAATTTACTGGGCATAATGTTAACTAATCGCATGGCTAGGAGACTAGTCTGGCCAGAGCTCAGAGTGAATGAGAGCCTAGGATTACTGGTACTGTCTCTGCATCAGCTAATTCCTGTCTTTAATACTCTTTCTTCCTCAAAAAACAAAAAAAACAAAAACAGAATTTGGAAGAATGTGTTCAAAATAATAATAATAATAATAATGGCTACTCACTCCCCATACATTTTCTCTAAACATATTTTGAAAAGAAAATAAAGTATCTTTACTGAGTAGTTTACCGACACACACCACATTCATTTTTTATGTGTGTGTTCAAATTAGCACTTGCAGCTCCCACAAGAAAGTTCCATCTAGAGGTAAAGGTTAGTTTTTCCAGTCAGCGGCCGTAAGATAGAATTAAGTACATCAGTTAGAAAGATAAAACCATTTTGTCTCGATATTGGCTAAAGTGACAGGTAACACCTCTTAATATAAACCATTATTCTATTCTGCACCGTAATTAATATATCCTGGAGTTAACTGCTTTAGATAAAATAATGTACAGAGCATTCTCTGAGGAAAATATTGCCATAAGTCAGAGTAAAAATCTGCTTCTTTAAAAAGCAGTAAAGGTTAATTCTATAGTTCCATACATTTGCTTATCCACAGGAATGTCTGAAGACAGTGGGTTAGTTTAGTATTGTGAGGTCCTTTCCTTCCTCAGGATTCCCCGGGTAACCAGATGTGAGAAAGGTCAAGGCAGGGTTGTAAGGTCCCCCCTTGGGAAACATCTGGGGCTCAGAAAGCGGTGTGTTGAGCACAGCAGGGATGCTGTGAACACCTGCCTGCTCCCTCCTGTTTCACATACCTACGGACAGGATGATTCTAGAACCAGGCTGGTGACCACGTTGTGTCCCAGCCTGAACAATTACCTGGTTTTCCTTGTCCTTGTCCAGAGAGATGAGCGAAGCCAGGCTGTTTAGACCGCAGACTGTCCCTGTAAACAAATAATGCGAGGAATATTAAAAAGCTTCATTCTCTTTAACTATTTTGTTTTATATTCTCCAAAAAAAATAAAATGCTAAAATAAATTTTTATTTGGTTTCATTCTGGCAAATGCTCTAATGGAAAGTGGAGAACCAAATCGATGGCACCTCTACTTAAAATTTATTCCCGAGGCAGATCTCCAAGGAGTGATTTTTGAGGAATAATATGCAGCCTTCAATTTACTTTATCACAGCTGGATATGAAGCTAAATCCCCGGCTGGAATTTAACTACCCAGAACCAAGCACCAGATGGCTTATCTGCACCTCCACCTAACAGCTGGGTCCCGCTATGCACAGCTGGTGTGCACATTTGAATGACACTATTTAAATTATAACATTATGTAATGCAGAAAAATGTGCCTGGGTAGCGCGGGCCTTGAAAAATAGAGATTGCACAGTTGCTCTTAATGGTGCCCACACAGCCTCGGTGACTGATTCCCAGTCCCTCTCCTCGTGCGGATGGGCCGTGTCTGCTCGCTCTCTGAGGTTTCCGCCACGTGGAAGCATCCCAGTGCCACTCATATCATGCCGCTCTCTGTCCATAAGGTCTCCCCCGGGTACTCACCATGTTCGAGTTTCCTTCCCATAAAAACACGCACGGCAGAGTCTCCGCTGCGAAGCGGGAGACTTTTCACATTCTCCATAATTAATAGATCATGCATTTTCTGCCAAGACGGAGGGATTAAAAGGTACTTGGTAGAAAGCAGCTGCTATAGAAACTCTTCAACAATTTGGGAATGCTATTCATTTCCTAGTTGAGCAACAAATATCACCAGAATAACAAGCGTAACAACTTTATAATGCCAAAATTCAGCCCTTGAAAAATAAAACTCAACAAACTCCATGAAGGGCAACTGTCAAGGAAAATGCATTGGAATACATTTCAGACAATAGAACATCTGACACATTCCCTACGCCGCTGTTCCAACTTTTATGGATGCACACACTACCCAGTGGCTCAAGGAAAAGTTATCCTTAATTTATATCCAAAGCAGTTGTAGACGGAAGGAAAAGCAGGCTCCGTGGTGAGGAAACTTGGATCTGGATTTCACTGCTTCTTTCATAACTGAGCTCAGGCATGGCATTTAACTTCTATGAAGTGCAATTCCTTCCCTGCAGGATGGGAGCCATCGATGAGGTTATGTTTGTCTATGACAGTGGTTCTCAACCTTCCTAATGCCGGGACCCTTTAATACAGTTCCCCATGTTGTGGTGACCCCCAACCATAAAATTATTTTCTTTTCTACTTTCTAACAGTAATTTTGCTACTGTTGTGAATTGTAATGTAAATATCTGTGCATTCTGATGGTCTTAGGCGACCCCTGTGATGGGGTCGATGGACCCCAAAGGGGTCATGACCCACAGGTTGAGAACCGCTGGTCTATGTCCTGTAAACTGCTATGATACAGAAGAGTGAGGTGGGACTACCATATTTTCTGGCATATAAGAGGACCCCCAACTTTTCCAGTTAAAATACAGAGTTTGGGATATACTCGCCCTATAAGATGACACTCAGCATATAAGATTGCCACCGACTTTTGAGAAGATTTTCCTGGGTTAAAAAGTGATCTTATACGCCGGAAAATACAATATTTTTCTGTTTGTTTCTTTGAGGGACTCATTCACTCGCTCTTCTTACCCCCCACCCCCCAGGGTTCTGAGAAAGCTAAAACATAAAATCCAGGAGTGGCTGGCGGAGGCCTGAACATCACTTTCCTGATTCATGGAGACGAAGTCAGAGGGCATGCCTCACGGTGAGAGTCGAAGGGCTCCCTGGCAGTGAACCCCAGATGCCAGCCTACCTCGCCAGGCATGACAAAGCCGGGGCAAGGAGACAAGTCCCACAGAACGGGCAAATGTCAGCAGGCGGCCTTCAGTTTTCCCGGATTTATCAGTCAAATAAGCCACTCCGAGTAAAGGAGTAGAGAGTCCAAAGGTCCAAAGAATACTCTCAAGGCGAAAGGAAACATAGGGAGTTGGGGTAAGGATCTCTCCCTAGCGATTCTCAGCTCCTGTTCTCTCCCTTCAGTGACCCACACATTAGTGTCTGGGCGGCCAGGGACCCGGCTGTCCTTTTTGGAGGAAGACACCAAGAGCAGCAGGAGAGGGACCCTACTGTCACCGAGCCAATCTCTCAACAGAGCAAACACTCCTGTGAATGTCCTCCTGCGGCCGCTCAGAGCAATACGATGCCCCATCACTGTCTGACTTATCTTCTACTTAGACGTGACCTTTGTTGAATTCATTGCCTTGAGAAATAGCATTTCCATCACACCCACACCATTATCAAGCCTCTAGGTTCTTCCTTCAAAACCAATCGAGAATCTCACCCTTTCTCATCACCTTCACTCTGAGCACCCCATCCGAGCAATCCCATACACCAGCGGTTCTCAACCTGTGGGTTGCGACCCCTTTGAGGGTCGAACAACCCTTTCACAGGGGTCGCCTAAGACCATTGGAAAATGCAGATATTTACATCACGATGCATAACAGTAGCAACATTTCACGGTTGGGGGTCACCACCCCATGAGGAACTGTATGCAAGGGTCTCAGCCTGTCCGAAACCAAACCTTGTTCTCACTAAATGGATGTAAACAGGAGGCCAGAAGGCTGGTCAACCTTGAAGCTCTGAAAGGTCAGAGCCAGCCACGCCCTCTCTAATGGAGACAATCCTGACTGATAAGATAATCTACTTGTTACTGGAATTGCCTGCTTCAGGGCAAAGGGTGTCTCCCAAACCTAAATGAAAGGGATGGCCAGCCCAAAGGAAGGGGGTAGCCCTTTCCACTAGAGGAAGGCTCACGCCTGCACCCCCCCATATTGCCAAATTAATGTTTTCTAGTCTCTCATTTCGTTTGTGTGGGGCCTCCTTCAGAACCCGAACCCTGAACCGGGAACCCTGAACCACGAGGGACGTGGAAAGAGGTTCCCACAGCGGCCTTATGAAGGCTGAGAACCACTGCCATGCACTGTTTTATGTTCCACTCTGGCTTCTACTAGTTAACAGATTATATATTTGTTTAGTGGTTTATGTAAGTTCCATAAGAGCAGAAAATTTGTCTGCTGTGCTCACCACTGTTCCTATTCCACAGAAAAGGATGATACAAGCAACCAATTAATAATTTTGAAAAGAAGAAAATGGGAAATGAGAGAAAAGAGGGAGGGTGAGGGTGGGGGAGAAAGAGGCAAGGAAAAAGAGGCAAGGAAATAAAGGAAAAAGAAGGCACCAATTGTTGGAGTTTCTCAGGCTAAGGACACCCCAGATTGTAAATTTGTCCCTCTTTAATTTGAAGATGGAGTGTGCCTTTGAAGCCAAAATGTAACAGTCAGCAGGATGTGAAAATGTGAAAAGGGATTTCTTGTTTATTAGGGCCTCTTTCTAATATTCTAGCCTTTGCCCTTGGCATGCACTAAAATGGGCACTCTGCCTTCTCTAGAATTTCCAGCTACTCAAACCCTTCCTTCCACATAGTTGAACTCTCCATTCTCCATTAAACACATACACACACACACACACACACACACACACACACACACACACACATGGAGCCCAGTCTGGACTTTGCCACTATCACAAAACTGATAAATTTCTCATCAACCAAGTAGACTCCCTCCCAAGCAGCAGATCATTCTCAGTTTTTACATTATAATTTGGGGTGCTTTAAGATGATATTAGAGAAAGGCAAAAAATTGTGATTAATTAGGATTCAGCAATACCAGACTACGTATTTGACTTCAAATGGATTGGCAGCTCCTCCATCTTTATTGTTCACCAATTACTCATCTTTATGAGACTTCCCAAGATGAATCTTCTAAAATCCCTCACCAATTTCTAGCCACCAATTCCATTTCAATCGTGCTGTAATCTTGGCATACGATTTTTACTACTCCTTGTAGATCAAGGTTATTAGGCATTAAGCCCTCCATTTTCCTTTAATCTCTTATCCTCCAAATAACCATCTTTTTATCCCAGAGAGAGAATTGCTCTTTTCCTTTCAATCTCCCACTAAGTACCATAGTCAAAATTCTGATGTTAAATAAGTCTTCTTGATCCTTGAGATATAAATAAAATGGGCTCAGATTCCAAATTTACACTCTAATGAAGTTCCAAGTCCTTCAAAAACTTTCTAGAAATTTACAAACGTCTTGGATTTTCAAGGTTCCCCAGTATACGACCGCGTTCTGTATGTGTTATTCCTATTATGTACTACATTCATTCACCCAGAAGTGACATTTAGACCATCCCTTCAAAAAAAGGGTAGGAGAAAAAAATGTGTGTTGTAGGCTTTACTTAAAAGACCGCGTGACCTCATTCTGACCAATGAGAATGAAGGAGTAGTCTTCTGAGAGGGTCTGGGAATGCTTCTGTGTCCCTGTTACAAGGAAGAGGTGTGACTGATCCCACATGCCTTGAATGTGGATATACATCTGGAGGAACTATCATGTGGCCATAAGGCAACAGGTTAAGTTCTGAATGCCAACAGCTTTCCACCTCTTGTTTTGAGCAAAAATGTAGAACCCTTTTGCTTGAAATCACCACGAAGTTTTCTTTCATTCCATACAGAAAGCACTCACTAGTCAAGCTGATACAAAATTTGAGAACCACAGTCATTATAACTCTAAGCCTATGGATTCAAAGAGTTTAGAGATGTACGATCTAAGCCTTTTCTGGAAAAGCAATCTGGTTATTAGGGCACTTCAACTAGTGGGTGCCACCCAGGTTTCGGGATGAGATTGAAAGCTAGTCACTTCGCAGCTACTCGATTCTGTACCCAGGAGAAAATGATAAAGATGGCAGGAGGGTGGAAAAACCCCTCCCTCAGAATGAGAGCTCAAGTGGTACCATGCCCCCGTCTCTGAATTTGCCCAGAATCTGGAGACCTGCCCAGACTCTAAGTTTGCCCTCACTCTCCAGGAACCTAAATTTTAGTAACCCCTGAGCAATTGAAGAGTCCTGAATTCCTAAACGATCTTCATTATAAATGCCACAGAATAGCTGACTGGTTAATTCTGAAAATCTATTTACAGACAAAGACCTAAAATTTAAAACACAGCGGAAAACAATCATTTGTGTTCACTCATATATGAATGTTATACTCCCATTAAAAATGATGCCTCATGGGCAGGTAGGGGGTCTATGCAGTGCCCAACGCATTCCATTGGTTGGCATGAGTGGTGATGATTGCCTGGGTGTTCATTTTATGCAAAATTCTTTAAGGTGAATATTTGTGTTTCCTGTCCTTTTCTATATTTACATTATATTTCACAATTAAAAAGTTTTTTTAAAATAATCTAACAAATATTAGTAACATACAAAGAGGCTAAAGACATCTTTTTAAAAAGCAGTTTTACAAAGCAATGTGTATAATGTTGAGATTTTTCACCAAATAGAAATGTTAAGAGATGGGTGACCTTCAATAAGGACTAGAGAACTTGTAGAAATTGTTGAAGAACACATACATGTCTCTAAAAATGAGAGAAAAAAGAATACTGAGACAATGTAAAATAATCTTCCCTTTTAAATCTTTACATGAATCACTGGGAAATAATAGACTAGTGGAAAAGTTATACATGGGATACATTGTTCATTAGAATATTTTTCCTTTTAAATCATGATAGTAATTATTATTTTAAGTGGTGAGAGTACTTGCTGCAACTCATTGTTATTTTGGAAGTTTGTTTGTACTGTGAAAACTTTTACTGTGACACTAGTTAACAAGGTCAAGTGATTTTTAAAGTTAGAAAGACATGACCTTGGTTCTCTTGCCTTAAGGCCTTTACTGATGTAATGAATCACATTCACAAAGACATAGTACCCTATAGACGACTGACATAAAAAGCAAGTTCCACCATGTAACATGTTCTACTATATCCTCCTTACAATAACTTTACCGTACCAATGACCCAGTATTAAAATTACAAATTGAAAATATATTGTACATAACTTATTTGAAATTACCAAATAGGCCAATATTCACATATACAATCTTGGTCCTAAAAGTCAACAAGATGAATCTTATTAAAAAGTAAAATAAAATAAATTGTGATTTGAATCTTCCATCGATTGGACAAATGATTCAGGGACATGAATCAGAAAAAAAATTTTCTAGAAAAGAAGACTCCTTTTTTTTCTCATTTAGAGAATAATAGGATAATAAGACAACACTTTTCACCAAAACTGGTTTGGCTCAGTGGATAGAGTGTCAGCCTGTGGAATGAAAGGTCCCAGGTTTGATTCTGGTCAAGGGCATGGACCTTGGTGGCGGGCACATCCTCAGTAGGAGGTGTGCAGGAGGCAGCTGGTCAATGTTTCTCTCACATAGATGTTTCTAACTCTCTATTCCTCTCACTTCCTCTCTGTAAAAAATCAATAAAGTATATTTTTTAAAAAGAGAACACTTTTCTGTGTTAATTACAGTCCGAATGTACAACTAGGCAACAACATCAAGTGTTCCCAAATTAATGAAGAATTTATTTAAAAAAGAAGCAGGGAACCACAATGATCCAACACTAATAACGACCAGTACTCACAGTTTTCGAAACTAACAAGAGCAAAAATGCCAATCGAATAAATAACTTGTATTTAGATATAGTCCAGGTAGCAGTTCACTGGAGAATTTTTGGAGAAAAATAAAAAGTATTCCAATGCCAAGTCACGCTTACAGCTTTGAACGAGTAGCAAAACACGGGCCTGTTTCTCAAACGGATTTCACAGCATCAGTGCCGAAGCCAGAGGGGATGGCTTAGTTTGTTAAGCCTCGGATTTGAAATACCTCGACTCCCTGCAACTGCAGTGTTAAAGCCTCTGTGGATCCGCAGCCTCCCGTGCTATCAGGACAGACTCAGCTCTTCATCCTTCTGGGGCTGAGAAATTGAAAGCCGGGAAGTTTAGAGGGAATGGAGGCAAGCCTGCCCCCTGCCTCCCTCCGCACGGGAAGGAGCTATTTGTAACATCATCTGAGCTTCCATTTGAGACCCGCTCCTGGGTAAGACTGGAGGATGCTGAGTTCCTAACATTCAGACATGTCACAACCCTGCCCTGGGCCATCTCACAAACATTTAAACCGAGTTTTAGACAGCGTAAAGTAGACAGAAAACATTATTTTCAACCCCCAGTTAAGATAGTCAAGGAAACTGTAACTGCTTGCGTTAAAATGCATTATAGGGAAGGGGTAGGCAGGGAATAACCCAAGAACTTCCTGTATATGCAAATATGCATGATCCATGGGCACAGACAATAGGATAGTGGAGGCAGGAACTTGGTGGAGGGGAAAATGAGGAACATCTGGAATAAAGATAAATATTTTAAAAATAAATAAAAAATATTATCTGGCCAACTCTCTATTCTTCCCTTGAAAATTTCTGAAACTCAACTTGATTCCTTTTGGCTGCTTTGTGTGTTTCTGGACTGCCTACTCCCTGACATTCATTGATGGACGCTTTGGTAAATTCCAATTAAACCGCAGAAGTCTATTTAACGTGCGTAGTCCTCTACCAGTCTCTCCCATTTCCTAACTCATTCACAAAACTTTAAGATAAGGAAAAAGACTTGTTTTATCCATTCTGTAGGTGGGGAAAGTGTGGCTTATGAAGGCTTTACCAGTTAAGTAAGCACAGCTAATATGTTCTTTCCCTACAGTGTAAAATCCAGGCCTTGAGAGAATCCCCCTGAAGTACTGGTAGAGATGAATAACTTCGATTTAGGAACATAAACATTTTACTCAAGAAAAGTGTGTAATACATTCTTAAGTAAAAATCATTCATAACTAATTCTTTTGATTTCTCATCGATGTTACATCTCTATTATGTATAATTAATGATTTAAAATAACACAAATTTGGAGGGAATTCAGGGAAAACTATGGACCGTTTTTTCTTTTTTTCAAGGTCTACTACCTAATTGATGAACAGATCTCCCTTTTCATTTAGAATTCTCTCAAAATTATGCATATGCATCCAATTATACGTAGGCCCAGATGAAAACCTGAGAAAAACATGAGGCCACTTCCAGGGCTAAAACTCAAATGGCTCTCCAAGTTTTCCTCAAAGAACAATTAATCCCACAAGGAACTCAAATGCCCAGACTAATTTAACATCTTTAAGACAGCTGTGGAGCTGACTTTAAGCTTAGGCAAACACAGTAGACCCACTGGGTATTTTAATAGATGCTAAAAAGGCATTAATAAAAGTTGGATTCCTTTGAGATGACTTACAATTTTATAAAGAAACTAGAGGCCCAGTACACGGATTTATGCACCAGTGAGGTCCTTCAGGTTGGCCTGCACCCTCTCATAATTTGGAACCCCTAGAACAGCAGTTCTCAACCTGTGGGTTGCAACCCCTTTGGGGGTCGAACAACACTTTCACAGGGGTCGCCTAAGACCATTAGGAAAACACAGATACTATTCATCACAGTTGCAAAATTACAGTGATGAAGTAGCAGCAAAAATAATTTTATAGCCGAGACCGGTTTGGCTCAGTGGATAGAGCGTCAGCCTGTGGACTGAAAGGTCCCAGGTTCGATTTTGGTCTGGGGCATGTACCTTGGTTGGGGGCACATCTCCAGTGAGGGGCATGCAGGAGGCGGCTGATCGATGTCTCTCTCTCATCGATGTTTCAGACTTTCTATCCCTCTCCCTTCCTCTCTGTAAAAAATCAATAAAATATATTTAAAAAAATAATAAGTTTATGGTTGGGGGTCACCACCACATGAAGAACTGTACTCAAGGGTCGCGGCCTTAGGAAGGTTGAGAACCGCTGCCCTAGAAGGATGTTGGCCCGATCCCCATAGGCCAACTCAGCAGTCAGACACCCCCCAAGGGATGTAATAGTGCCCAAAGCCGCAGGCAGCCAGGGAGGAGCCTGAACCTGGGTCCCACTCATCCTGGCTCACTGCTCCTGCCGCTGCCTCGTGGTAGTGCCGCCATGGAGGCGGGAGAGGCATTCACCAGCTGTGAGCCGGGCGTCTGGCACCCGATGGTCAGCTGAGCCATGTCCTGCTGTGGGAGCGCACTGACCACAGAGGGCAGCTCCTGCATTGAGTGTCTGCCCCCTGGTGGTCAGTGTGCTTCATAGCAACCGGTTGTCCGGTCATTCAGTCATTCGGTCATTCAGTCGCTTAGGCTTTTATATATATAGATACCCTTGAAGAAGCTGACATATTGAGACCTTTACTCAAACATTTCTACTCTCTTACAATTGACCTATTTTCCTCAAACCCAGTGGTTCTCAACCTTCCTAAGGCCACGACCCTTGCATGCAGCTCCTCATGGGGTGGTGCCCCCCAACCATGAGATGTTGCTACTGTGATGCATCGTGATGTAAATATCTGCATTTTCCGATGGTCTTAGGCGACCCCTGTGAAAGGGTTGTTCGACTCCCAAAGGGGTTGCAACCCACAGGATGAGAACCGCTGCTCTAACCAGCAGATAAGTTAAACTTCCCTCTGATAGGAAATTTTGAGTCCAACTAAGGAGAGCAGAATCTTGGAGAAAAGAGTTGACATTTTCTTAGTCTGGGTAGACTTACAGATGCTCTTCAACATCATTTGACTTCGCGTCTTCCCTTGGCAACACAGGCAGCCATTCTGGAGCCTCCAGCGGATGATGGGCTCACGCTTTGCCCACCTACCTGCCCAGACAGCCAAACTCTCACTTAAGCTGAGCTCTATCATACACTTAAAACCCTCATTCCGCCTTTTATCTGGGAAAGGGAATAATACAGGGGACATCATTCAGGGCGGAATCAGGGAGACGACGGGAGAGGGAAGCACTCCTGCCTGTAGATAGATACCTTGCATGGCACAGCAGCCAAAAGGGAAGGTTTTCCTCTCTGCCTGGCAACAGTGAGCACAACTTCAGGCGTGGCAGCCAATCAGCAGGAAGCACTTCAGGCGTGCCAGCCAATCAGCAGTGAGCAACTTCAGGCGTGGCAGCCAATCAGCAGTGAGCACTTCAGGCGTGGCAGCCAATCAGCAGTGAGCAACTTCAAGGGTGGCAGCCAATCAGTGGTGAGCAACTTCTGGTGTGCCAATCAGCGGTGAGCAACTTCAGGCATGCCAGCCAATCAGCGGTGAGCAACTTCAGGGTGCCAGCCAGTCAGCAGTGAGCAACTTCTGGTGTGGCAGCCAATCAACAGGGAGCTACTTCAGGCGTGCCGGCCAATCAGCAGTGAGCAACTTCAGGGGTGGCAGCCAATCAGCGGTGAGCAACTTCTGGTGTGCCAATCAGCGGTGAGCAACTTCAGGCATGCCAGCCAATCAGCGGTGAGCAACTTCAGTCGGGCCAGCCAATCACCACGTGGCTCTCCCATCTTCCTCAGAGAACTTTGGTGCAAAACGACCTCCCTCCACGTCCTCTTCTCCTCTAAGGAGGAGCACTTCCGGTCTTCAGGACTTCCTGTGTTCCCCCCGGTTCCTGGTCCTCCCTGCAGCCCCTCTGCTAGTCCCCGATGCACTCGGTTTGGCCGCTGAGCCGCTGCCCCTTCTCTCTCTCCGGGTGGAGAGCGGGGTGTTCAGCTGAGGAGGAGGCTGCTTGCCCCTGGGGGCCGGCAGGGGCGCCCCCGGAGGCGGTGCAGGGGGGCGCCCGGTGACCTCTGCGTCTCCGCGCCTCCTTTTCCGCCAGGCGGGCCTCTATGCCGGGAGGACAGCCCACGGAGACAGAGGGAGAGCCTGAGGGAGGCGTGTGTGAGGTGCAGGCCGCAGCCCCGTGCCCGCCGCCACCCTCCGGGCCCAAGGCCAGGAAGCACGTTCCCGCCTCACTTTTCATTAAAGGGGAAATTTCACATCCCACTCAGGTTCCCAGAGCCGGGCCACTCGGGGCTGCGCGGCTTCCGGGTCGCCTCCCCGCAGGAAGTTCAATCTGCTCTCCACCGGGAGCGAAGCGCCCACGTGCCTGAGCAGGAAGCTTCGGGCGGCCTCCCAGAACCACCCGCGGCGCCGCCTGGCAGCGAGGTGGCAGCGAGGCCAGAGCGGGTCTCGCGAGACCGCGGAAGCCCCGCCCAGGCCCGGAAGGAGCGGCCGGGCAGCGGCGGGGGGCGGGGCCGCGGGTCACGTGGTGCGCGCGCGCGGAGCGGCGGGCCCGGCAGCCATGGCGCGGCGGCGGCGGCTCCTGCTGTGGCTGCCGCTGCTGCTGGGCGCCGCCCTCGCGCGGAGCCCCCCGCCGCTGCCGCTGGTCCTCAACACGTGGCCCTTCCGGAACGCCACCCTGGCAGGTGCGCGCGGCGGCGGGGCGGTGGCGGCGGGGCGGGGTGGGGCGTGGCGGGGGCGGGGGGATCCTCCTCCAGCCGCGCCGCCGCCGCTGGGGCACCGGGTGCGGGCGCTCTGCCCGGTGAGGCCACGCCC